>JACXGJ010011587.1:0-19529 GCA_016801105.1 Esox niger | reverse complement strand
CACACACACACACACACACACACACACACACACACACACACACACACACACACACACACACACACACACACACACACTTTAAAACACTAATCTCTCCATGCATAATGGGATGAATGTGATTTCCATTAAGAACCAACCTGTCCATCCTTTCCCCTGGCTTCTGAAACACAATGCCAAAAGCCCACAGCAGCTACAGCCAGTTATTGTGCTGTTAAACGAGTCGCTTCCTAAGGGGACTCATCAATAGAAAGCCAGTTCACTGTTAGTTCTAATGCCCTATTATCACTGTGGCCAAGGGTGATAATCCCCAATGGGCCCACCCATTCACATGTAGACACTTAATTCACAGACCTCCCTCCGTCCATTACTGACATCCCCCCACAGCCACCAGTGGGGCTGCTTAATCAAATGCAGACCATTAGGGCTCTGCTCAAAACGTAGTGCACGATATGGTATAGGGTCTAATTCGGGACACTGCCATTTGATGGCTTTAAGATAATGGAAGATCTGTCAGAAAGCTTCATGTCAGCTCAGGTACAAGGGCTCGGCTCTGAAGGGCCCGACTAATGACATCACACATAGATCATTTATGACACATTGCTGTAGCCATTTCAAACATTAGTCCTGTTATTTAATATTTTACAAAACAAAGAGTGCACAAACATAAACACTAATATTGATTTTGCCAATTAAATCTGTTATATTGGAACATTTGGAAGCTGCTGGAAGGAGCAGTATGTACAATTACCACCATATAAAGCTGAAAAATGTTAAATCTACTTCAAAGAATATTGAGGAAAAAGGCTATTTGAAATTGAGTACATAACAAATAGTTTGTTTTTGTTTGTGTATTTACGTTCAGAAGATTATATATGTAGATATCACATGCAAGATGGGTAATGGAAATCTGAATTCCAAATCACGTGTATAAAGTTCTCAATTGCCAAGCTAGCTTGTGTTTTTCAGATTGCTGCTATGGCTTTCTAGGGTATTGTTTCTGCTATTCCCAATGAATTGTTTCTGCTATTCCCCTCACAAACTCCAGGGCTGAGCTTACAAATAGGGGTTTTAACATTTGCCCTACAGTCCTTAAGCGTATCTTTATGCATAACTCAAACTGAGGTTGTCTACTCCCATTACTCACTCTGACGACCGTGCTTGACAACTCCCGGCAGGCTGGGACGAGTCCAAGTACGAGACCTATGACCTTTGAAACATCACCCCAAGCAGTACAAATTCATATTACAATGCGCAATCATTAAAACAGCGACCAACGACTACAATATAGCTTTTAGGTGGCCAACCTATGGAAGCAACACTTGTCTTACACCGGCGCCACCATCTCAGACGGTGCTGAGATCATTTGAACCGCCATATGCCAGGCCCTTGGACGACATTGGTATGCTGTGACTCCCGGCCCCAATGACGCAGCAGTAACTGGAGGTAGTGACTTCACCACTACGCCATACGGGAGCCCCCGGTTTAGTTTATTATTGAATTGGATTTATATAGCACCTTTCTCTTAACTGAACGAGTAAAAGGCTTTACAGAGTAGGGTAGAATCTCACGTTATCCATTTCCTATGTCTGGCAGTTACCTGCACAATGACAGTTTTGTGCCAGAACTCAAATATTAGCTATGATTGGCATGCGAGGGATGACACTTTTGATCTTCAGCTACTAGTTTGATTGTAGCAGCCATCAACATTTCCTTAATGATCGCCTACTGCATAACAGCAAACCTATTTAATTTCAAACACACATTAATCATAATGAACAATCTCTGCAAAATGCCTGCATTATGTGGCCAGTATCGATCATATTCAGTTTATCATTCCAGATCTGGAGTAGACACACACATTCAGAGAGGGAGAAACACACAGGTCTGGATGTGGTTAGGAGTGAGGAAGGCCAGACTCATGGTACAGCTGAAGGGCCATCAGTAAGCCTAGGCATAAATAACCCTTTGCTGGGCTGTGCATCGTAATTGTCAGACTGCAATTTACTGTAATCCTCCAAAGAGAACGAAACAAAGACAGAAAAATGAGCACGGCCGTCCAGTCTGTTTCCATGTGGGTGTGCATGTGTGTATCTATATATGTGAGGGCATACAGTGGGCGTGTGTTGGCGTACAGACTGTGTGGTGTGTTTGTGCTGGAGGGGTTCTGGCATTCAGAATGCCTGATACGCTCAATTTAGGTTGTCGCAGCAAAGCCCCAGTCTTCGTGGAGGAGAGAAAAACAAGATGCCAAGGTCAGAAGGGCAAGTTGTGCAGGGGCTTGTACGCTGAGTGACAGACAGTTCAGCACTAGCGAGGGACACAGCGCGGCAGAGGTCAGAGGTCAGAGGGAGCACTGTGGAGAAACAACGTGCCCCCCCGCCAGCCTCACCTTTGCATATTTGTCATCTCCTTGTTTTTGCAGCATGCCGTATCAATGGCTCAGATGACACAGCAAAAGCCTGCACATTGTCATCACAGGTAATAAGTCACTATTAGCCCCTCGTTCCCACACTCAACCCCTTCAGCAAACCTCGCTGCCCTCAGATACGACCACAGAGCAGAAAACCGCCCAGCCAAGGCAAAATAGAGTGCAAGGCCGTCCCATATATGCATTCCTCATAGAAATGTTCAGGGGGTGTCCTTACTAACACTATTCCTGTTTTAGTGCACTGCTTTTGACCAGGGCGCAATACCAAGTACTATTTAGGATGCAAGGACACATAATCACATTTATTCCCCTCTGTCTGATCCCTCGTTCTGATGTACACAGCCTTCCCACTTCTAAGCAGACGATTTCCTGTAAAAGGCACCACTTCTGCCCAGAGCTGAACACTACATAGGGAATAGTGTGCCTTTTCAGGAGACACCAACACATCAAGCGGACCTTGTGTCAGAGACACGATAGGGGAGGGCCAAACGGAAGAAACCCTTAGACGGGCGAACGGGATGAGGAGGGCCAAACGGAAGCAACCCGAGACGGGCGAACGGGATGAGGAGGGCCAAACGGAAGCAACCCGAGACGGGCGAACGGGATGAGGAGGGCCAAACGGAAGCAACCCGAGACGGGCGAACGGGATGAGGAGGGCCAAACGGAAGCAACCCAAGACGGGCGAACGGGATGAGGAGGGCCAAACGGAAGCAACCCGAGACGGGCGAACGGGATGAGGAGGGCCAAACGGAAGCAACCCTTAGACGGGCGAACGGGATGAGGAGGGCCAAACGGAAGCAACCCGAGACGGGCGAACGGGATGAGGAGGGCCAAACGGAAGCAACCCGAGACGGGCGAACGGGATGAGGAGGGACAAATAAAAGCTATCTATGGTGGGTGAACAGAATGGGGAGGGACAAATAGAAGCTATCTATGGTGGGTGAACAGAATGGGGAGGGACAAATAGAAGCTATCTATGGTGGGTGACTCCACTGAGGGCAGCATGAACACTTATTTGAATCCCAGATTGGTCCTTTAATCTGCTGTTGGGTGGACTGGGGTCAGGAATCTGTCTTGCGTTACGGCATCATACCTCAACTAGAGGAATCCTGATGGGGATAGACACAGGAAACTGTGGGCTTAGAGACGTATGTACATTATTATGCCTTAGAAACAGGAGATCTGGCTATTCAAGGAACATACGTTCTTATGGTAACCCTAAAAAATCTTGATCTGATCTGACGTTAAGCAAAAAGTATTGTGGAGAAAGTCCATGGCTATAACCTCTCCGCTTAAAAATAATAAAACACAATTGCGAGATGTAAATTTAAGATGTGTATTTTGGACTATGCTGTGCTGGCGTAAGAACCTTTTTTTTTATCAAAATGCCTGGTGAGATGCTTGTACAGCTGAGTATATGAGGTAATTTCTCTCCTCAACAAGCAGGATAAACCACTGTTTCTTCCCCAGCTTGGCAAGGACCCTGTGTGAGCACAGAAACGGAACACACATCCCGTAAAGAGACCAGAGAGGGTGTAAAAGTACACTCAGGCAAACATATACTTAATACCTACTTCATCTATTCCATAGGACTTGGTGTGATAAAATGGGGAAGGGGGATCGGGGCTGGGTTGGGGTGTGGGGCTTGACCTGAGCCTCTCGGCACCAATAAAGTGTGGGTAGAACTGTTCCCAGTGCTGGGTTGAGTACTGAGGTCACCACACTAACAAAAATGAACCCTACTTGCACACGCGCACACACACACACACGTTACTAAAGATTGCTTGACAGTAAAAACAAAAGTCATAGAGTAGCTTGTAAACTGCATTGTGAAACAAGATTCACTACAGACCGCGGCTCCTTCGGAGTGCAGACTGTTAAATGCACTCCATATAACGTGGACGGGGCAGGTTTTTCCAGGTCACACCAGTTGAGGCCGCTCTTGAGCCTTTTCTCAACTGCAGGCTTTTCTCTCATTTGGTCTCGCCTCCTTAAAACCCATTGGATGAGAATTGTTCCTTCTGACCTTTATCACATGGGTTTTGAAAGGTCAGGAGAGAAGTGAGGATTATGGAATAGGAAAAAAGCCCAGTCATCGATAGCTGAATACTGAAACTATACAATCCTATATAGTAATTTGCACACTCAACAATAAAGAATTACAATTAGAAAAAGAAACTCATGAAAACAGTGTAACACCAGACTGGACGACCATACCATAACTTTATTGTAGATATACTCGGCTACAATTATTACAAAAAAAAGAAAAAACAAAACAGATTATTAAAGGTAATTGTGATCCATAAGGTGCAGACCGCAAACCACTGCAGCAAGGCGTTACAGTATGAGTGAGACCTTTTTATTCTTTTCAGTGTCCCTTAAAATTCTGCTGCAGGTAATGATGGCCCATATTTCCCCATACTGAAATCAGTACATCAAGTCGGTTCCATTCCATTCCATTTTCATTTCATTCCGCTGGTGTTCCGCTGTTTGGCGACAATGACATTCTCACAAGTTCATTCCCAAAAGTCACCATCAAAGACACCCCGCCGGCTTTTGCTGGAGCAACTTGCGGTAAAGACCGCATTTGATTATTTTCTCTATTTCATGTACATTTTCTCATCCAAGGCATTTCACCTTTTTTATTACTATAGAACGTTTTATTTGTTTACTTTAACCCTTGTCCAACGTAGCAGCCCCTGATTACAAATGTATAGGGGCTGGAATTATTTTTTTGATTGAAATCAAAATAGTGTATTGCGCTAAATAAGAAAACAAAGGGGGTAAGGGAAACTATTTCTACTGACATGCACTACTCCATATGGAACTAGTCAGATGTAATCTAACTAAAGGGGGGGGAAATAGTTGACTAAACATAATTCAAGTCATGCCTATCCAAGGACATGGCAGTTTGAGGGTTATATTACAATTCAATATTCAAAGAATTACATTTAAGGCAGGACATCAATGTATACACAACACATACATATCAGCCCCCGATCTATTGCAGAGATCTTTTACTTGTTAACTACAGTGTATTCATCAGATGTTGTCCTGCTGTAGGCACATTGTATCTTTCCCCAACCATTGCCTCAAATACAATTGTAAAATATCAACAAATGAAACAGCAGCAAAGCCTAAACCGCGAGTTATCCCTCTTCACGTAACGGCAGCATCATATACTGTTTACACTTCTTTTTCTCAACTCTTTCTGACATGAGGTAAAGTATGGCGCCCAAGTGCAAAGCTCAATTGTGCTACAAGTACAAAAAGAGAAAGCAAACAAAACAAGAATTATTTGCCAGTCAGCAAACAATTGATGATTACCATATAGCTACAATCCCATAAAACACCTTGACTAAAACATTTAGATTGTAGGAAAGTCATCACACCGCACCATCTAGTTTCAATGATCATTTCTTAACTGTGTATTTCCGTCTGTGACAAATAAACAACTGGTGTGGCACCATGAGTCAATTTCACAAATGACCCAAATGAAAAAAAATTGTAGGCCCGCTATGACATTCCACAGACCAACCCCACCCCCCGAAAAACAATAGATGAATGTTAAATCAGCTGTAGTTCTGCAGTTTAGATCATTTTACTACATTAAAATATACTTGTTTTTTTTTTTTAACTGTCGCTTGCAAGAGTAAATCCAGATTGCACTCTATACGATGGCATCCGGTGTCAAATGAAATGAAACAAACTGTCAGAATAACAACCATCACCCCAGTTAAGCCTCTTCTAATCACACACACACATATGCGCACACACACAACACTGAATGTTGTCAATAATATATACATTTAGCAAGTATTGTATATTTTGAAGTATTTACATGGCTATTCCAACCAAATGACATTGTATGGCACCAGGTTAGGTTATGGTAGGCTAACACATGAACACACAATAACCCTCAATGAACAAACAGTATTTTGCTCGTTACTGCTACTCTAGGCAAGGTTGCTCAACTAGTGAGAGACAAGAGTTGCCGGATTTACTTGACTAAGAAACTAAGGCAAAAGGCACTGTTCAAAGTTTGCGTTATTCTGTTTGTCAAAAATATAGGTAATCAAAGATACAAGTAACTGTGGGAATGTTGTATCTCAGTGCAAAGACCTATTTGAGTTTGTTTGTATATATAGTGTATATAGATATATTTTGTTTATTCAATGAACGGATATCTCAGGTAAAAGTTTACAGAATGTCACTGCCATAAATATTTCTCAAATTGCAGTCTTGTCCAGGAAAAAACAGTTTTTTAATAACAAACATTTTTGTAATTTATTTTTTATTGATATATATATTTAAATAAGACAGTGACCGGCAATGGGCAGTCTTCTGAGGTAGTATACCTACGGTAGGAGTTCGCCATACAACTTAGCCATAGTTGCCATAGTGACGGATAGCCTTGGAACCATCCATGACATATAGAATATAACACCCCACAATGCACCACAACACTCCCAATTCTTGTGTTCACTTTGATCACTACTGAGTAAGCTTAGAATTACAAAAAGCTTTGTTGCATACCAACTGTTCAAGGATTACAAGGGTGTACAGTTGAGGTACGCAACATCTGTGAGGAATGCCATTTTCAAGTGAGTTGAGAGAAAGAATATTGGCATGTGTTAATCTAAATCTTCCAACCTGCAATAAGACTGGGCTGGCCACACAAGGTGAGAGAAATTTAGAGTGCAATCTGTTTACCTCAACAAGCTACAGTACAGAAAAATCCTCCTCGGGTCATTGCTAATTCCTTTCTTTTTTATTTGAAGAGGATTTATGCTGAGAGACTAAAACTACTTCAGGCTTGTGTAGAATGAGAACACCATATCTTCAAGCATTAAGTAAAAAGAGGAAAGAGAAAAACAAATGATGAGACCAACAATGCAGCTAAACCTCTACAGCTTGACGGCTGCTAGAATAGGACAACCAACCTGACTGACAGATTTCAAAGGTCAAATAAAGAGGTATTATAGTTACAGTGCAAAAAGGATGAGAAATTCAAGCTTAATACAAAAAAAAACATAGCACCAAAAACAAAACAAAAAAAAGACAACGCATGCAATCAACTGAGGTATTCAAGTGAAGAGGGGCTATTTATACTACTGAGAGAAAAATATATTTTGTCTATGAAGCTATATAGTCACACAAATGGAAGCTAGTCACAAAGTGTTTGAACTAAATAATAAAACAAAAAGGCTGGTAACCATATCCCTAGAAACTGACTTCACATGTGTAGCGTCACATCTGCATTAGCTTTGGTAAGTGAAGGGATGTGTGAACCTTAATTCTGTTAAAAAAGAACAGCATTGTCTGTGTGTCGTAAAGACTGTACTTAAAAGGTGCTCTGTGTCTCACAGAAGTATCCAATTCATACAAAATCTGCAGCATATTACCTGGGTGATATGTCTCCTTTTTCATTTCTGGTCATAATAATTATCAAAATCGAAAGAACGCAGTCAATAGAGACTGCTCAAGAAATGGACATCATAATGAACATAATCTTGGTATCAAAAGACAATACTTGAAACCATAGAGTTGATTTATGTCACAATAATAAACATTTCATATATCTTTCTTATGCTCTAGATAAATTGATAGATGTATCCTGTCTATATAAGCCATCCAGTCGCCATGGTTATGAATACATAAGCTACACAAACATGCATCCTCTAGTGCTGCTTAAAAACTTTTTTTTATTACAGTAACTGGGAATGTTGAAATCCTATCCTTTTTTTCCAGGATATGACCAAGGGCCTTAGTATGTAAGGCAAATCATATTTCTATTTCATGTTAACTTGATAGATAGTTAGGTACTGAATGAGTCCATCCGACCACACAATTCAACATAACAGACCCTAATGGAATAAGTGCAATAATAACAGAGGTGTGTTCCTAATGGCACACTATGCCCTACATAGTGAATTACTCTGACCAGAGACCATACGGTTCTATGTAGGGGAAAGGGTGCAACTGGAAACACATCCTCATAACACCATCTCAGGGCAGAGTTCAGACAGAGGCTGGCCACACTGGTTTACTTCACCAATGGTTTGGCCTCTGCTTGCCATGTCCTTAGCCATAACGTTTTAAAAAACGCTTTAAAACTGGCACTAGTGCACAGATTGAGGAGTTTCGCGTTTTCATATATTTTTTTTTGATTTACACCCTTGATTTGAACTATGTACAATCTAATAATACTCATAATACAAATAAGCCTCATATCCCGCTGACACAAAGCAGAGGTTAAACAAAAAGAAATTACATAGAAACGACCAAAAACATTGAGAAAAAGCGACACCTGACCTTTTTTCTCTTTTTAACACTTTGCTGTACGTTAATAAAGCACTCTCGTGATTACACAAAGCAGAGGAGAGGAGGAAAGTAAAGATTGTGTTTGCGCAAAAGAAAAAAAAGAAACATCCAACGTAAAAGTTGATGAGCTCTCTTCGTGATGTGACTTCTCCATGTCTCTACATAACGTTCCCTGGCTGCCTCGGTTGTGCCGTTGTGATCTGAAGATACAGGGCTGTGTTGATAACTAGCTTGAATCGCTAGCACAGGTAGCTGGTTAGCGTCAGAAGCTAGCATCAATGGGTACTGGCTAGTAACTGTTGTAGGTAGCCTGCGTCAGTAACTAGTTTCCGTAACTAGCGCAGGTTGCTAATTTCAATAGCTAGCATTCGTAGCTAGCTAGTTAGCATGTGAAGCTCAGTTGTTTGGAACCTGAGGTTGGTTGGCTTTGAGGCTGCGCAGGGCACGACGTGCGGCAGCAGACTTAGCAATCCGGTAGCTTCGGCCCACGCCTTTGAACTTGCCCTTACCCACGACCTCCACGGTTACACGGACTTTTCCATCGTACGTTCTCTCCGCAGGGCTAGGGAAGGAAGATAATTAAATATAGGGTATTGGAAGGATATTGGCATCCTAGCAACAGGACTCATAAAAGATCCGCCATATAAGTCAGGCAAGCTGCGATCGGTTGGCTCATAAAGGCCGTGTGTTTTGTAAAAGCACTTTGTGACAACTGCTGATGTAAAAAGGGCTTTATAAAATGAATTTGATTGATAGATAGATAACTGATCAACATTTTCATTTCAGTCATTTGGAATCTCTAAATTAAAACAACGAGGACAACCACATCATATATTAACCAAATGTATATACTTAAATGAAAGCATAACTGGTAGATACGGAAAAAAAAATGTATAAAACCATGCCTGCGTGATTTACAGAATCTACAGCTCTGGAAATGTTTAAGAGACCACTTCACCTTTTTCTTTCCTTTCCAAAAAAGTCAAAAAGGAAGATTTTGAGTGAGGAACAAAAGACTTAAAATGAAGTGACCACTGCAAATTGAATGCTTCTGTTCCTCACTCAAAACTTTTCCTTTTCAACTTTTTTGGTCAGGAAAGAGAAATGTGCAGTGGTCTCTTAATTTTTTCCATAGCTGTATATGAGGTAGAGCTGAAGGGTAGAGATAGGCCAAGAAGGCAGCAAGATAAGCCAGCTAACAAAAAATATAATAACATATGTTCCTACCTGAATTTTGCGGTCTCTGGCTCCATCTCCAGCAGCTCCCGTACTGGAGAACGAGGGACGTTAGCTGAGAATTTCTCTGCGAAGCCAAAGAAACACTATGATGTAATTCACACATTTTGTCTCATCAATATGATACTTAACTGGGACAGACATATGAAAACATTTAGATTTTGTGAATCAGTAGTACTCAAAGTCTCTCTGCATGAACTGCGAAACAATCAGAAAACCAGAAATCAAAATGTGGAAGTTTCCCCTCTCTATTTCTCTTCTCCTTACCTATAAGTGGCCTCATCATTGGATAATACACTTGCCACACAGTCTCCAGTGACATCCTGCTATCCATGTAAATTGCTCCGGCTAGCGACTCAAAGATGTCTCCCATTGCCTTGGGGACTTCAATGTCCTCCTCTTTCGCTTCATCTTCTTCTGAGCGCCGGAGCTGAAAGGGAAAATATTAGAGATTAAAGTACAAGTTGTTTTTCAGAAGACAAACAATACTCTGGAGGGGACTGAAGGAAAATAAATATTGTCAGTGCTGTAGCAGTCGCATTAGTAATACCTGAACATTGTCATTCATTTTGTATGATATCCATCCAGTAATAAATGTACTTAGAAACGAGTCAACCTTTGCCAGACAGTGAAATAAGCATTTTTCCTCTGAAAAGTGAATATCAGGGGGAAAAATATATAAATTACCACCCTTTTTCCATACAGGCCTATGTGGACAAATTACAGATCTCTAAGATTTAATAGTTAAGTACAGGTACTGAATATATGAGATAGAAGTATTTAACTTCATGAAATCATATTTAAAGATCCTTTTACCTGTTAACTGTAGTTTAAGAAACCATATTTTATTAAAATAATTCAGACAAAAATTTTCATTGCCACAAATAAAGATCAGCTACACCTTCATTTACTGCCATCCAAATAAAGAATGGATAAAATAAATAAATGTAAGGATAATGTGGACAATGCCTGACTAAATAGATTGGATATACAAACAGGGTTTTTTCTAGCCTATCAGTGGAGAATGGAAAGACTGACAGCATAATGACACAGTCTGTGGCATTCATCTTCCCATCGTCATTTGAGATGTTGAAGGGGATCGTTTCATGTTTGTTACACGAGAAAGTTGACCCGTAGAAAAGAAACGCTTTCATTGAAAGCTTCACTTAAGCCTACAAATAGGTTATCTTGTCACAATGATTGCATGTGTTTTCAACACAACAAGCGCAACATTCATCAATCCACAGCAGGAAACAAACAATAGTGCCTATATCTTCCACAAATACTTATCAGAAATTTAAATCGGTGGATAACTATATTGGAACACGAGAGCATATACATTTCCACCAATCATTTTAAGTATCTAAGGACATTTTAGAAGAATTCCAGGAGTCGATTTTCTGAGTTAAAAATTCAAGAACTTCAAGCCATATGTACAAACCCTGATTAAAGGTTTAACTGTATTATTTAATACCAAAACTGCAGTCAGCTGTACCTTTCCACACTCTGGAGACCCTGAGACCCCGTTGTCCAGTTTACTATTAAGGGTGAAATATTTACAGATTTTCCTGAATTTGTTTTTCCTCTTACTGTATCCAATGTTGTCCCTTAGGCATAAAACCAGCACTGCTCAAATGAGAACAGATTCCCTGCCAAGATAAGCATTTCAAAATAAATTAAATCCAACTGCTCTCACTGCAATCCAACTCTCTCCCCAATACTCAAAAAGCCCCAAAAATATAAAACAGATTAACAGGAAAGGAGAGTCCATGTTGGGACTTACTTTTAATAATTTGCTAAAAAGGAATGAGAAAAATATGATGTCTTAGGGAGTTTTTAAATGTTAGTAATTATCAACATGGCCGAAATCTATTATTGACCCCTGCCTAGATGTGTTGGTCAGAACTGAGAATCTGTAAATGGAAGGACACTCTGAACACAACCCACTATGATTTACCAAGAATGCTCCTAAAAGGCCAATCCATCCTCTATATAAAGCACTACTTGGCCCCTTTATAGAGAGTCAATTTGATTGAAACCCAGAGATCACCAAATGCTCTCAACCCACCTCAGAATCCATCCCTTGCATCTCGTTCTTCTCCAGCTGAAATTGCACAAAGTCGTCGATGACGTGGAAGAGCTCGGGCGACACGGCCTTGAAGTATTTGTGGTAATCGTACTGAACAGCCAAGGAGGCAAAGATGGTGTTGTTGACGAGGGCCGAGCGCAGGTCTGTGAGCACGCCAGGAGAGTGTTGGCGAGGGTCTTCATAAAGGTGCTTTGTAATGAGGTAGTCTAAAATTGCATCACCAAGAAACTCCAGTCGTTGATAACAATCTAGGATAGAAAAAGAATCAGGGAAGGATGTGGAAGGGGAATAACGGTAAATTAGAGGGACACTGCAGAAGTTTCTGGAACAGGTTTTTCTATTAAGATTCTCATTATTATTCATTATAGCCAACAAAGTAATGATACAATGTTGATTGTGTCTCTGTACTAGGATTCATCTTAGAGTTATAGACAGAGGGGGACACTCATGGTCACCTGTAATGGTGTTATAATGGTAGGAGGCGTGTGTGAAGGCCTGCAGCAGATAGGCCTTGTTCTGGAAGGTGTAGTTGATCTTCTTCTCAAAGTTGTCAAAGCCGGAGATGAGGTGATTGAGGGTCCGCTCAGCGTCGGGGTGATCGAACATGCAGCGGGGCGGGATCTTCAGCCAGCCGTACTGGAGGTCAAGGTTTGCCACCTCAGTGACCTCAGTCAAACTCCGCCTCTGTACTGGTAACACCTGTTTAACACATTTATTAATATTATTGGCCTAGAAAGCTTTTTTTTTTTCAAGAGGAATGATAATAGAACCCTATTTAGTACAGATTATTTTTATTTATTTGTTGTAACAGGGCTCAGCTGTAAAATATGTATATATCTAGGTCTCAATGAATAAAAGTACAAAAAATATCATTTGAAATGCACTACATTGGAGCTATTTGAGATGCAGCAATGATGACTACACATGATGCCGAAGTCAAGGTAACGTCCGCTAATATCGACCTTTAATAGCGGCCACAGCAACAAATCGTCTCAAGCTGACAAATGGAAACGACTAGGTTTGGCTTTAAAAATAGCCTTTCTTTCTGGAAAGCCCACCTCCATTTCTTTCTGGAAATGTATGCAGGTTATTTTTCTTTAATTTGATTTGTTTGGCAACTTGTTTCATACAATCTGCAAACATGAAAATGAAATTGCACGACAGACCAGACATCAGGCAACATCAAATTGGTCAGTCTTTTTTCTTTACCAGAAGGCAAGCAAGGTAGTGACAACTATGTGACTATGTGCCATTTTTAACAAAAATAAAAAGGAAATATAATGTAAATTGAAAAGAATTGTAAGGCGTCTGATAACTAGGAATGGTGGCCAATAATAGGGGGTTGTATTACTGAGGTACGTCTCTAACCAACTATCTTAAAAATTACAATATTTCCTCAGAAATTAGGAATAATCTCTCAGAAACGCTATTCGATAACACGTTTGTTAACATGACGTCACCAAAATAATCCCAAAACAGACAACTGGGTAAAATAATGCCATTGTAAAACAAGATCAATTTCAAAACTGCTCTTGGCTATGCCATTTAGAGGGCAGATCCACGCTAGATGACAGGCAACGCGACAGGCTTTTTGAAAGCGTACCTTGAGTCCCAGTGAGCAGAGGAACATCTGAGCGGCCCTCTCCCCACAGCTGGTGAGGTAGCAGCCCAAGAGGGCCTCCACACAGTCAGCGATACTCTTGTCAGCGATGCACTGCTCCGTGTGGAGGTCATAGGAGATGGACTGCTTCCCAAGCTCCGCCCCACAGTTCTCCTCTGACGGGTTCCAGAAACCCACCACAAACTCCTCTTCTTCCCCTGCCTTGCTGGGGTCCAGGTAACACATGGCGTCCCAAGAGCTGCAAAAAAAATTCATTGGAATGGTTAAGACTCCAATTTAGCCCTTATGCTCAGATAAAATATATTGGGTTGAAATGACAGGTCAGACATTTATTTTGTCCTAGCCCGAAGAAAATACTATCATCTTAGCGGGGGCATGTCATAAAGCTAATGGCCACTTGCCAAAGCTTCTCATCCAACCTATTTGAATTCACCCATTTTATGATGTTTCTTAATGCCTATTGTAAACCAGATGGTTTGAGTACTGAATGCAGATTGGCAAATAACAGTATGAAATCACAATTTCGCACTGCTCAAATTATGTTGGTAACTGGTTAAAAATAACAATACGGCATCTCATGAGTTTAAGGTATGATGCCAATATACCACAGCTAGGTTCTGTGTCCAGGCAGTCTGCAACACATCATGAATAAGAACAGCTCTTAACTGTGATAGAATGGCCAAATACAACACTCGTTCATGTAGTGATGGCTTCATTACCGTTATTCTAGCAGCAGGATATTATGCTAGCAGCACCAAATCAGATACTGCTTTTCAAAATAAAAGCCATCATTGAAATTAGGCAATGTATAGTCTGTAGATTTTATGTTTAATGTCTGTTCCAATATAGTTTGTCTCTGTTCTTTTTTTCTGACTAGATTGTTTAATATACTGCCTTAAAACATTTCAATTATGACTTTTATTGTGATAAAGAAAATCTGAATGCTACATCACAGCATAATATCCTGCTGCTAAAATAACGCTAATGAAGCCTTGTTTGGCCATCACTACCCTCAAGCAGCTTTTTTAAAATTGTATATATAAACACCACTGAATCTTTAACAGTATGGCAGGGAAATATTTGCTGTGTTGCAGATGCCCTTATGCAGAGCTACTTACAAGCACAATTGGGAAGTGCCTTGCTCAAGGAAAGAATTTCACCATGTCAGCTCAGCAACAACAGCTCAGCAACAAGTTACTGGCGTGTGCTACTAACCTGTAGTCAAACTCATCTGCTGACGCGCCACCGCTAGGCTCAGAGGGGTAGTGGGTGTTGGGGACTGGGCTAGGCTTCTTGGGGGGCCTCCACTCCCCGTAGTTGGGCTCGGCTGCTGGGGAGGAGGAGCGAGCGGAGGGACTGCGGCAGGGGCCAGACGTGGGGGCCGCAGGGGCAAAGGTATTAAGGGAGATCTTCTTGCCAAAGGCGCCAGAGCCCATGAGCATGTTGTCAATGAACTTGATGTGCTCCTGGTAGTAAACGAAATGGGTTAACCAAACAAGTCTGTCCACAGCATCCCAGCCAGGCAGACAAATGAGTCCTGCCTGAACATGAGAATATTCTTGTGACAACAAGCAACTAGGTGAACATCAGGCGTGGCGTGTTAAACTCATCCATACCTGGTAGTATTCCAGATCGTCCTCCAGGTTTACCCCATCTTTAGGCTCCTTCCACATCAGATCTTCGTCCTCCTCCAGCACCTCTGCACCAAGCTCCTCTTCATCCTCACACAAGTCCTCTCCAGCACTACCATTGGCCAAGTCCTCTTTCGCCTGAGAGGGAGGGGGGTGAGGGAAAGACAGGGAGAACAATAGGATGGAGTCGTTGAGGAGATGGCGTGAGAGAGGACGCCAAAGGCGAGGTTGGAAATGGAGAACAGAAGCAGAAAGCCCACAGTGGATGGATTACCATGTGAATTACATTAATGTCTTATTATGCAGTAATGGGTCTTTAATCCAGTGTCTCCAGGCCTGTAGTTGACTCCTGGATGCATGGTCAAGCCCCGCACTGGGATTCACACAGATTATAGTCTCAGAGTTTCACTCTAACCACAGCATTAGGTCAGCTAAGAGGGCTTTGGACGTGAGAGGGGAGGCGGGCCAATCCAACTCAATGACTCATAGGACTAATGCAATTCAATATCTGACAATTTGGGCCCCCAATGCTACATTTATAATCGTTAATAACCCAGAAAGTGGTTGTGTTCTTCTGCATATTCATTAAATGCTAATGGAGCTGACATTTAATATTGTAATAACACAGCCAGGCTCTCATGGTGAAAACTTGATTGCCCCGAGCACATTAAGTACACGCCAGCCACTCTTAAGCACACTCCACTTTCCTGCTGACACGCGCGCACACGCGCACAATTACCTCACAAAATCCAACAGCTTCTTCAGACGCACCCCACTAACTCCAGTCCCTGGCTACCTGGCGGGTCACCAGCTACACCCTCAACACCCCACACCGCAATGCACCGTTTCCTACCTGCTAGCGCTACTGCTTTTCACACTTCACTCACGCTACATTAAAGGAATTTACAGTGCAGAAGACTCCGTTAAGATTATTAACATGAACAATAATTACTATTAGAACGACTGAATGTTTACGTATAGAAAACAAGTTGCCATAACAAGAGTAATGTACAAAAATGTTTACAAAGCAAACAAACAGGCATTCAATGACAATCTACTTCAGCATCACATTCTGGAAATGCTATCAGTTGAAGAAAGCCTGCCCTCTGGTGGTGGCGGCATGACAGCACTTCACACCTCATCGTCGTCCCATTTGTCTTCGCTGGTCTTGTCCTGGTTGACCACGTAGCCAGGAGGCAGCCAGTTGACCGGCGGATCGAAGATGGACACCACCATCCTGCTAGGAAGACCTTTCTTCTTCCCCAGCCGATACAAGTTACAGTTGCTCACCTGTTAAGAGGAAATAATTAAATGCACCCCATTAGAAACATGTTCCATTAACATCCAGTCAGAGGAAATACAGACAACCATTGAAACTAAGTACAAGAAACCCAATCTCTCAACTCAAAATTCCAACATGGATCCAAAAGGACAGGCCACTCCCTTTCCAATGCCCTGTGTGAGCCCTGGTCAAAAGCATTGCACTGTAAGGGGAACAGGGTGTCATATCAGATGCAGACATAAACCCCACCCTTCCCAAGTCTCACCTTCTTGCTCCTCATGTAGGAGAGCCGCCCCTCGTGTGCGTCGGGGTATGTACAGAACAGGTAGGTGGTGATGGCGTGCTTCAGGAACGAGTCTCCCAGCATCTCCAGGCGCTCTAGGTTGAAGCCGTCGCTGGCGTTGGACAGGGTCAGGGCCTGCAGGAAACGCACAATATTTTGATGGGATACCGCTGAAAACCGGAATTGATTAATCTTCCCGCAACTATCAATGGACAGACTCAGAGAAACACATTGGAGGAACTCATCCCTACCTGAAGAATGAGTCCTGGGTTGGGCCCGAGGGTCTTGGGGCAGGGGCCCGAATCATCTCCCCCCGTGGTGCTGGCCGTCTCCTGGATCTCTGCAGGGTCAGGTAAAGGTGCTGTGGTGGGCCTGGTCACTGTTGCTGGGCTACAGCAGTCTGAGGTAGCTTGATTCACGTGGTGCCCGTTGCCCTCACAGAGCTCAGAGCTCCTCCCTGGTCTACATTCGTCTCTAGGCTGGGCCGGAGGGGGATGGCGCTGGGCCCACGGCTGGGCCGGGGTCCGTGTTGGGGTTCCATTTTGGTGCTCGGTGCTTAGAGAGGGCCGAACTGAGGTAGTGGTTTGCGCCGTCGTTGTCGATACTTGGTCGCCCGCCAGCTGCTCAACAGAGCCAGCCAAGAGGGACTGGCAGTTGCCACGTCCGTTGCGAGGGCGTGTTTGGTCGCCGTAGTCACCGCTGTCTTTGGCAACAGGGGAAGCGCCGTTAGTGAGGGTCAGGGTGCGCGAGTGTGGATGATGAGTGTCCTCCTCCACTGGCCTGACATTTCCCCCCTCAGGCTGGGAGGAGACATGACAGTCACTAGAGGGTTGCTGGGATTCAGAGTCAGGAGCAACAGTCTGATCTTGTCTTTTACAGTTCCCATCTCCGCTGCCCTCTTCCTCCTCCTCCTCATCCTCCTCCTCCTCCTCCTCATCCTCCTCCTCACCACGCGGACAGATGAATGACTTGCTGTCGATAGACTTCTTCCATCCAAAGTCCAAGTTTGGATATCTGGAGAGACAGCGTGAGATGCACTGTTGGGGAGTGGAGTGATACAGGGATAACAAGCTCAAAGAAATACCAGCAAAGTAATGTGAACTTAAACGGAAGAGGCGTACCTGAAGTCAGGGGGGAGGGTCTGGGCTCCTACTCCAGCGTCGCTGGCTGTCTGGGCCCTGAGCTCCTCAGCTGTGAGGAGGCAGTGGAGGCGGTACAGTATGCTGGGCAGACAAACAGCCTTCCTCCACAGAGAGGCTGGGATGGGATGAATGGCACACAGCTCTGGGACTAGGATCTGAAGCGGACAGGGGAGGGATAACAGCAGGACAATTTGAAATCCACACTACAGAACCAATGAGATGCTGGGAGGGGGTGGAGAGCACAACGCTTTGGGCCCAGGTTTCAGAGGACAGACCTTCCAGAGAGTTTGCCCAGGAAATCTGCACTGTTATCACATTACCTGTTTGTTTTGGAGACTTTCCCACTTGGCCTTCCTCTTCTCTGCACTGCTGAGAGGCAAGGCTTTCCCCTTTTGGTTCAGGTGGCGAGGGGTTAACAGGTTCAGGCTGCAGGGAGAGGTCAGAGATCAAAGACTGCACAGGGGCACCTAACTTACACCCTGCCCTCCACAGAAGGCCTCCTTATGACAGACAGTTGCATCAGATTATCTTCCTGCGTTCCTCACCGTGAGGAGGTGTGGTCAACATCCAGTAGTGGCTGGTTTACATTGGACAGGTCCAGGTTGTACTTGGTTTTGTAGTATTCAGCGAACGTCTCATACTCTGGCGACGGGAACTTGCTGAGAGGCGTCAGGTCTGTGTAAACGTCTGCCACGTAGAAACGGTGGGGCTGGTCAAAGTTACGATACCTGAGAGAAACCATGGTTGGAGGTCAAAGGTTGCTTTTTTCAGACCGTGATTTGGTTGTGCAAGGAAAACATGTAATTGTTCACATGGTTGCCATTGAGTTTGCCAATCTGATCGGTGTTTACCTAAATAGAAATGTCTTCCTAACATCATTATGTTGACTCAGTTAGGGGAAACAGGTCTAATGTCCTAACATCATTATGTTGACTCAGTTAGGGGAAACAGGTCTAATGTCCTAACATCATTATGTTGACTCAGTTAAGGGAAACAGTCCTAATGTCCTAACATCATTATGTTGACTCAGTTAGGGGAAACAGGTCTAATGTCCTAACATCATTATGTTGACTCAGTTAGGGGAAACAGTCCTAATGTCCTAACATCATTATGTTGACTCAGTTAGGTGAAACAGGTCTAATGTCCTAACATCATTATGTTGACTCAGTTAAGGGAAACAGGTCAAATGTCCTAACATCATTATGATGACTCAGTTAAGGGAAACAGTCCTAATGTCCTAACATCATTATGATGACTCAGTTAAGGGAAATAGTCCTAATGTCCTAACATCATTATGTTGACTCAGTTAAGGGAAACAGGTCAAATGTCCTAACATCATTATGTTGACTCAGTTAGGGGAAACAGTCCTAATGTCCTAACATCATTATGTTGACTCAGTTAAGGGAAACAGGTCTAATGTCCTAACATCATTATGTTGACTCAGTTAAGGGAAACAGGTCAAATGTCCTAACATCATTATGTTGACTCAGTTA
>JACXGJ010011586.1:0-19529 GCA_016801105.1 Esox niger | reverse complement strand
TACAAAAGTATAGTGAAATCAGACTGATGCATCCAATAGTGTATACATCTCAAAAAGAGCTCTGTGCTTCACCCTGAAAATCTCCCTGCCTTTTTACATTTTTGTTTTGATCTCCTTCCCTGCAAAATATGTAATGGTTCTAATAAACACTTCCCTCAGACTTCTGAAACTACCTTGAAGAGCCTGACGATCCATGACCTGTCTCTAATTACAATTTCCTGAGGGAAGAAAAACACTAATTTATTTTAAGTCTACTATTAGCTGTCACAGGCATGACCGTACCTTTACCTTTGGTTTGGAGTCACAAAAAAAACGTCTATCCATTAAGTGGCTCAAGTCAAACCCCTGATGTTTGAGTTTAATAAAAAAAAAATCCCCATATATTTCAACCTTGTTATTTAATATCCAGTCATTTATTTCTCATTTAGTGTTCAACAAATGCCTTTTGATCTTACAAAAGAGCCAGAATCAGTTTAATCAGAAAGCCAGGGCTGTACTGCAGAATTGAATAACACAAAAATGCATGGTTAAGATGTTGATTCTTTTGACAATATTTGTAAACAACCACATTTCTGCACCCACACAGACACATTAAACTTGGCTCAGAACAAGTGTATTTTCTGTTTTGAACCCAATAGTCCAGTGCATGATAAAGAAAATACTGTTTGACATTGTTCATGACTCTGTGCTAATCCCCACACTGTTAGCTTTAAATGTATGACTACGTACCCTGCTGTAGACTTTATGGTAGTAGCTGACCTTGCAGTGGGAAATTTGGATTAACAGGATAGATGATATAAACGTTGAATGTTTGAAATGTAGATAACCTGCACCGTAGGAAATGTAGTGGAAGGCTGAACTATAGGGACATCTTTTTTAACTGTGTTTCTTTTCCAACCATTTTTTATAAAATAAAAGTTCAAAATGTTTGATCCAAAGACCACTGTCATTCTCAACAAAGGTTGTGCCATCCGCATGTTCATAAACATTGCAAATATTCAATCTCCATGAAAATAAAGGGTAGATTTTCCATTTAAAACTCTTTACAATTTCCTCTGGATACATTTAACCCCTAATCTCAAAGATATGATTAGGATTTGAAGTAATATCTTCAAATATTCTTAAATGAATTAACTTAATAAGAAACTGTCCAAAAAGGGTTGGTGGGAGAGGGGGGTAGGAAACCCTACTTACACCCGAGTGGGATATCATTTAAAAATGGTGGAAAATGACAATGCCTTTTAATTTGACTCATGCTAGAACAAAGGAACAATATTATGCGATTCATGGTGTGAACACATGGTTGGAGTCACAAAAGCACAATGAACCAGCACAGTACGGTGTACACCTCACGTTACAGAAAGATCCTCATGTTACCGGCTCACTATACAGTATCTTCCACCCTAGGAGACATCTCTGCATCAGTCACAGTGGAGTTTTGGGGGGATTTATTTTCCGATGGTGGGAAACCAGAAACACGTTGCAACTTAAGGATGTGGAGTACAATCTTGAAATGGTAAACTGAAATAGGAAGGGGAAGGTATAGCGAGCTGAAATGTTATTTGGATGATAGCCTGCATAAGAAAGGGTCTGTGTTTAGTTTCTCATTGAGAGTCACCAGCAGAGTTCATTGTGATAAGGAAATAAGTCTAATGTTACCTGATCTGGTATAATGTGGACCAATTACCAGTCCATTGCACTTCATTACAGCACTGTAATAGGGCCGGGGTCAGTGCTCCAGTTGGAGTGGCCTGAGCGAAATTGAGTCGTCATTGATAATATGATAAAAAGTGACAGTGAGAGGCACCCCCCAACAAATTATTGAAATTTACA
Organism: Esox niger; assembly: GCA_016801105.1. Lineage (NCBI taxonomy): Eukaryota > Metazoa > Chordata > Actinopteri > Esociformes > Esocidae > Esox > Esox niger. The sequence continues at coordinate 17,696 of JACXGJ010011586.1, read as the reverse complement.
GTTGGTAGGGAAACACTATAACCTCATTTTGTAAGCAGCTGGCTGGCACTTGTAGTAAGCTGTCTCTCAGACACAATGAGACGTTTATGGAAGGAAATCTAAAACGATCTGAGTATACTTTCAGACACTGCACATTGAGCCTAGTTTCTAGTTAGTTTAAAATATATTCACTTACTTTCATGTCCCCACTCACTGTAGGATGATCAGAAGAAGGATTCTGCTACCACATAATATTTTCATTGTAATATATCCTGTGCGTGAATTGCCGCAAATGTTTACTTATATGTTGCTTAAGTAGCGTGAGTATTGTAACAATGTTTCTGTAGAGTTTTTCTACATTAGTATAATATACTATACATGTGCTGAAGTACCTGAGCAACATTTTGTTTCCCTTAATAGAACTGTGGCATTTGTAGCCCTGAATCAAATCAAATAGTCCTCCGTCAGACATACATTTTCCATCAAGGTAATCGGATTCTGTTTACTTGAATTGGAACTATTCTAAAATGTTATTAAAAACTTAAATGGAGTTTAAGTCAAGAACAACCACACCTGGGAAATGAAGAGCAAACAGCAGGATAAGATTCCAATTATTATTTAAACAAGCATTGCATTGAATAGCAAGGAGGAAAATAGCATTGACATTTACCTCAACAGGAAAGTTCTACTGCCAGGTTTCCTCATAAGAGGCAACAACAAATGCAATTCCTGGGCTTTTAGACATAAGCTTACTGTAGTCATTGGCAGAGTTATATAAAGATACAAAGTGTGCGACTGAAGGGTACGATTTCAATTTTCAGATGAGTTGGTTTCTGTACTGCTATCTTTCGGCTGTTGTGTTCTTACAGTTTGGCCAAGTATGTTTGTGACAGTTACAGTCAGCTATATACACTACATACACAGTGCCTTCAGAAAGTATTCAGATCCCTTCAAATCTTCCTCATTATGTTTCTATTTATAATTGAAACATTCAGTAGCACTCTACAAACAATACCCCATAATGAGAAATGAAAAAACGTTCCAATTCCTTTCAAATTCTTTCAAATTTTCTTTTCAAATATTTTAAATGGAAATATTTAGTATACATAATAATTCAGACCATTTATTCAGTATTGTAGAAATGCCTTTGGCAGTCTTCTTGGGTATATGAGTCTACGAGAAATGCAAATCTGTATTTGAGCAGTTTCTCTCATTCTTCTTTGTAGAGTGGTCTATCACCATGGATGGGGGTGTCGGTGTACTGCGATCTTCTGATGGCCCCACAAATGTTTAAAGGGGTTCAAATCCGGACATTTACAGACTTTTCCTGAAGCCAGCATTGTCTTGGCTGTGTGCTTTGGGTTGTTTTCAGAATGAAAGCTCTGGATCAAGATTTCTTCAAGGACCTCTGCATTTTGCTCCATTCATTCTTCCCTCAATCCTGACCAGACTTCCAGTCCCTGTCGGTGAGAAGCATCCCAATAGCATGATGCTCCAACCACAATGGTTAGCCATGGAGATGGTGTTAACCAGTTGATTAGCAGTACCCTTGTATTGCTTGGCATTTTAGGCATTTATTTTCAGAGTCCATCAGGCAGCATGTCATTTGTCTTTAACTTCCATCTAGTCACTCCACCAAAAAGGCCAGATAATTAATCAGAGTTATTTGTCTTTCTGGCAGTTTCCCCCATCTTTGCAAATAAACTCTTAAGCTTTATTTGAGGGGCCATTTGGGATTTTGGTCACCTTCCTGAACAAGTTCTGTTTTGCTTGGCTACATCCTTTTTCACCAAGTCTAGGACAAGTTTTGGTTATTCCAACTGTGCCTCTGGAAACTTTTAATACTTTAGAAATTTGTTTATAACCTTCCCCAGATCTCTGAGGTTCACAGAAAATTCCTTGGACTTCATAGCATGTTTTTTTCTCTGACATGCAATTTGAATGGTGGGAACTTATGCTGACATGTGCGTGCCTTTTTCATGTCCAATCAGTTAAGAATGATCCAAGCACACAGGATGCAACTGAGCTCAATATAGAGTGTCATGGGAAAGGGTCAGAATGCATGTGTAAATATCTCATTTAAATATCTCATTTACACATTTACACAAAAACGCGCTTTCGCTTTGCTATTATGTAACCAATTACAAATGATGTCAATAACATAACAAAATGTAGAAAAATTTTGGGTGACTGAACTGATACTGTCCACTTTCCAAAGGCACTGTACATATAATACACACATTTTAAAATATAATTTCTGGCATGTTCAAGCTTTAATGAACAAAGACAGAAGACAATGTATTTATTCTGAGAGAGCAGTGGGACAGTTTGAACCCATGCTGAAGCATGTGCACTGAAGACAGTGTCCTTGGGGAAGCTGAATGTCGCCAAATAACAAGCAAACCAACACTAGAATGGTTTAGGTGAAAACACAAAGTTAAGAGTAAACAAATCTAAATTAAAAGAACTTCACAGAGTTCTACCAATTTTACATTATATAAAACATGGTCATTGCCATCAATGATTACTTCCAAAAATATTTGTACATCCAATTGTGTCAATCTTTTGTTTGTCTATTGTGTAACTGCAAAATAAGTTCTATATTTGGCAGTTTCCTCCACTACCTACAGGTTATAGCAGCTGCAAGCTGCTGAATCAATACCGAACAAAACAATTGAGTACCAAAGAGATTACCACTGAGGAAAAATAATATATGATCAATTATAAGGACCAGTTATCTTAATCTGGAGAATCTAAATAGGCAATATGCTGAATGCATGCTTCATTGATCAAAACTGTTGTGGAACAACTTATCGAGCCAGTGACTGTTTAAAGATCATTTAGCTTTCATCTACTGTTTCTGCTCTGCTGGAATCATTTGGTTATGATAAGACATTCAATTTGGATGTCAGCTTTGGCCTGCAGTAATCATGCTGTCCAGCAGATTATTCATGCTTTATTTATTTATATCGGTCCCGGTGCGTGTCTAGTTAGAGATAATTGTTTCATTTTTAATAGACCATTTGCAGGTTGGATTCATTGTAAATGTAATAGCTCTTTTGTTGTTTTATTATGGCCCATCTCAATAGACGATGTCCTTACACTTTGTACAGGCGGTCAACTCAGGGGTTTGGGGGTGTCCACACTGCCTTTGAAAGGTTTAGAGTTTGATCTCTGTCCAAGTTGTTAAAAAGACTGAATATCTTATGTGTATTGACTTAGCATTAAGGATATATATTAGGGTAAAATGCCCAGTGATTTCTTGTCCATTGGATGTACATTCAGCAGCCTCGTGTTCCAGAAATAAGTGCAAGGCTACCACTCCAACATGATATCATAGAAGAACATGACCCTGTGATGCTTTTGCATCTGCCTCATATAACCAACAATTGAAAGAAAAAGCCTTGAACATATTTTCATCTTAGTAATGGTTATTCTAATTTATCTCTCATTTTCCCGTGTATAGCGATCAGTAAAATAATGCACAAGTCTCACTAAACAGTTTAAATGTAATCATTTGTGGAAATTAAGATTTCTGCCTAATGATTTTAAGTTTCCATCAGCTTGCCCTGGAAGTGGAATGGAACATCAACTTTGAGTTAGAACAAAATAAAGAAGTAAGAAGTCAACTACAACAATTAAAATGATTAAATTGAAGTACAAAAGTGGCACTCGAAAAATAAAGGCACGAAAAGAGCATGAAGCAGTTAAGGTGTCAAAATTACAAATTATTTATTTTTCAAAGCATTGAAGAATTGAAGTTCATGATCAAAATGAGTAAAGACTTTTATATTGTCACTGTGTCATTTCAGTGAAATTGTCTGACATGTCAGATGAGCTTATCATAGGCCTACAAAATATAAATTGTATACAAAATTGCTAAAACAAAAATGGATCCATTTATGACATAAATGCATAGTAAGCTATCCTGCTGTTAGACTCTGCCTCAGCTTTTGTATAAATGTGGCTCAATTTGTGCTTTGCACCATTCCCATGCATGTCATAAGCATGCCTATAGTCCCTTGTGATTAGCTTCTGAGTTTCTGCTTGTTGGTCCTGATAAGGATTTTGTGGGTTAAACACTGTGTGCCATCCGTTTGCCATGCTGCTGAATGTATCGTTACGTGCATTCAGATAATCGGGTACTATAATGCATGACGCGCCAATTTTTTTGATTAAGAGCCAGTAGATACAGCTGATGTTTTAATAAGCATTTCTGATCTATTAGCTGATCTATTACCTTAAGAAATGTAACCCACAGTTCAATGAATGCTAAATATAAATGGAACTCTCCAAACCGGATACCTGAAAAAGATTAAACTAAACAGCCTCTAAAAGCATCCTGAAGGTGTTCGGTGGTATCTGGCACCAAGACATTAACAACAGACCCTCCAATTCTTGTAAATTGCGAGAGGGAACCACCGTGGATCGGACATGTTGGTCCAGCACATCCCACAGATGCTCAACTGGATTGAAATCTGGGGAATTTGGAGGCCAGGGCAACACCTTGAACTCTTCCTCATGTTCCTTTAACCATTCCAGAACAATTTGTGCAGTGTGTCAGGGCACCATATCCTGGTGAAAGAGGCCAGAGCATTACACTCCCTCCACTAGCTTGTCGTCTTACCACAGCGCCTCTTGCTGCCATTACTTCCCCTAGTAAACAGCGCACATGTAAACGGCCGTCCAAGTGACGTAATGGAAAACAGGATATAACACGGTTCCCCTGCTTGGAGGCCTGACTTGCAACTACATTCTAATTCTCTCGACAGATTAGCATTAGGTAACTGTACATTGGCCATGGCGCCCAAGTGGTAGTGTGTATAAGTTTCCTATAGCACTCTACAACAGTTTTGGAATGGGATGTTCAACAAGTACATATAAGTGATGGTCGGGTATACTTTGGGCCATTTAGTGGATACAGTTCCAGCCACTTGAAAGTGTGTCCAAGCTTTTGAATGGTCCTGTATACCATTTAAGTAAACAATGTAGATTATTTACATAAACACATTTTATATACAAATATATATATAAAACCTGTTTCCCAAATAATTTGGATGCTGTGTAAAATGTTAAATCAGAATGCAATGACGTGTAAATGATTCATACCAATATTCAATAGGAAATTGATTGTTATCATTTGATTGTTTCTTGAAAAATATATACCCATTTTGAATTTGATTCCTGTAACACGTTCTTTAAGGAAGGGACAAGGCTGAAAACCAGTATTGGATGGCTGTGATCTTTGGACCCTCAGGCATAAAAAAACAGACACAATTCTGTAGTGGACATCACTGCATGGTGTCGTGGTCAGGGGTAGGCAGGACACAAGTTGCAGGAGTGGGATGTCATTCATTTTACAGTATTTGTTGCCAGGCTTCACAAAACAAGCAAAGGTCCATTGCAAACTGAACCACAACAGGTATAAACAATGATCCACAACACAAAAGACAAGAGGGCAACTTAAATATGGTCTCCAATTAGAGGCAACGGGTTAGGGTTAGGGTCAGGCCCTGACTGTGGCCCCCAGGCGCAAATATGCCTTGAAGCACCCCAGCCAGGACCAGGCTCAGAAACATTTCCAAAAGCTATTGTCTGTGAACACAGCACATTGCAGGGTCAATATCACTAAATGTTATTTTTGTGAATCATTCAAAATAGTATATAAAAAAATATACACTATGATAACATTTCAAAAGGGTCCTTGAGTGTATGCCTTTATTATAATAGAAGCATAAAGAAGTAGATTTAAAAGTAAATTACATACATTTTAGATTATTTTATTTCAGTGAAATTATGCAATTTTTTAATGTCCCAAGTGCTGTTCAATCAACTTCAATGAGAATAATTAGGAATATATAATATATATTTTTTAATATGTATAGTCTATTTATGTTTATAATATCTATATTTAATATGTATAGTCTTTTTATGTTTAATATAGCAGTTTTTATAAGGATATTGATTATTTTAAATTTGTAGTCAAAGAAAATATATATATTCTACAATGAAAATATATACAGCTCTGGAAAAAATTAAGAGACCATTCCTAATTTTTCTTAAATCAGCATCTCTACATATATGGCAGCTATTCCATTCTAGTGTCAGTTAAATTCCTGTGATGGTGAGGTAACAGACAGCTCCATCATCACACGCTTTTTTCCGGTTTCCCATGATTCATGAACTCGCCCCGGTCTCCTTCATTTGACTTGCCTCCAATTGTCATTCACACCAGGTCCCAATTAAATAATCAGTAACAGATATTTAAATATTTCTCCTCTGCTCCACTCATATGTTGGTCATTGTTGCTTGTTGCAGTTTGCGCTCGCGTTCATGTCAGTTGTGAGTGTTACGTTTTTTTGTACCAACATTTACTTTCTTTCAGTTCGTTTAATAGTTCACAGTGATAACTTTGTTTAATTAAATCATGCAATCATACATCGACTGCTACGTCTGACTGCGCTTGGTTCCTCCTCTCCACTACACCCATTGAGACAATTCCAACACAGGCACACCTCATATTACCTGATGAGGTTCTGATCAGGTGATTACCTGAAACTAATCGAATTTAACGATGAAAAGTATAAAAAAATACTGCTGTGCTCATCATTATCCTCTTGAAATAGGACCAGCTGAATGGCTAAGACAGTGCAAGTAGTACCTCCAAGGTAATTTAAATAATTTAAAGAGTTGGACATGCACTCAGCAGGGTGGACAAATGTATATCTTGCTCATAAATTGAATCACATTATTAGAATATACAGCTCCGGATAAAAATTAAGAGACCACTGCACCATTTTTTCCTTTACAAAAAACAAAAAGGAAGGTTTTGAGCAAGGAAGAGAAGGGTTAAAATTAAGAGACCACTGCAAATTGAACGCTTCTGTTCCTCACTCAAAACTTTCCTTTTCAACTTTTTTGGAAAGGAAAGAAAAAGGTGCAGTGGTCTCTTAATTTTTTCAGAGCTGTATATTATTTTAAGAATAAGTAAGTATCAACTGAATTAGGTCTTTCTGAAGGAACTGCACCTCCTCTTACTGCAGCTGAAAGACAAGAAGAAAGCAGTGACAGAGTGCAGTAAGGAAGAAATGGAGTGATTCAAAATGGATACTCAAAGCCAGAGCCAAGGCTAGTGTGTTGCTGCAGTCCTAAACACCCCATCAACTCCTAAAACTCAACCTGGGACTTCAAGGTTAGAATATGTTAAAGATAAGCAATTTAAGATTATTAGTTGCTAAATTTTCTTCAATGCCCAGACAGTGTTGAGTTTTCCAAAAAGTTGAAGAGAAGTGCTCCATTATAACTGTGAATAGGGAGGTCACAAAAACAGAAACTGAACTGGTCAGTCAGTTTCAAGATAGGCTCACCACTTCAGGCAACACATCTTAAGTGGCAATACAGGGCCTGCATATTGATGTCATTGAAAACTTTGCTTGCAAATACAGTCAAGGGTTCCAGCCCATGCATTTTGGATGATCTCACCAGCAAGCCACTCTACATGGTTAACACTGCTGCAGACCAACCACCAGTTGGTTTTTGCTCCATTTCACCATCACAGATATATGCTTCACCAGCCATTTGGGCCCACCTTGATCTGGTTGCTATGTTGATCAGAGGTACACTGAAGTCAGCTGACATAGTTTCATTAGTGATAGGCTGGCTACACAATACACGCAAAAAGGATAGTTTTACCTACTTGACAAAGAACCACACAAACATGGCTTTCAAGAAGTCAACTGGAAATTCTTTGAGGCCAGGTACGGCAAGGGGGCACCAGATGGTGTTGGAGGGGCCCTCAAGAGATCTGCAGATTGAGCAGTGCACCATGGAAAGGATATAAGGCATATCCCAGATTCACAAGCCCTGTACAATGTCATAAAGCGTCTTAACTCCTCTGTGGAGAGGTTCTTCATTACAGAGAGTGATGTTGAGGCAAGAGCAAAGGTAACCCTCCTTCCACCCCAAACACACATAAAGTGGGGAGAACAAGAATTTGATACACTGCTGAAATTGCAGGTTTTTCAACTTACAAAGCATGTAGAGGTAATTTGTAATTTTGTAATGTAATTTTTACCATAGGTACACTTCAACTGTGGATTCTAAAACAAGAATCCAGAAAATCACATTGTATGATTTTAAATAATGAATTAGCATTTTATTGCATGACATAAATAGTTGATTACCTACCAACCAGTAAGAATTCCGGCACTCACAGACCTGTTAGTTTTTCTTTAAGAAGCCCTCCTGTTCTCCACTCATTACCTGTATTAACTGGAACTGTTTGAACTCTTTACCTCTATAAAAGACACCTGTCCACACACACAGTCAAACAGATTCCAACCTCTCCACAATGGCCAAGACCAGAGAGCTGTGTAAGGACATCAGGGATAAAATTGTAGAGCTGCACAAGGCTGGGATGGGCAACAGGACAATAGGCAAGCAGCTTGGTGAGAAGGCAACAATTATTAGAAAATGGAAGACGTTCAAGATGACGATCTATCTCCCTCGGTCTGGGGCTCCATGCAAGATCTCACCTTGTGGGGCATCAATGATCATGAGAAAGGTGAGGGATCAGCCCAGAACTACATGGCAGGACCTGGTCAATGACCTGAAGAGAGCTGGGACCACAGTCTCAAAGAAAACCATTAGTAACACACTACGCCATCATGGATTAAAATCCTGCAGTGCACGCATGGTCACCCTGCTCAAGCCAGCACATACGAACGCCCGTCTGAAGTTTGCCAATGACCATCTGGATGTTCCAGAGGAGGAATGGAAGAAGGTCATGTGGTCTGATGAGACAAAAATAGAGCTTTTTTGTCTCAACTCCACTCGCCGTGTTTGGAGGAAGAAGAAGGATGAGTACAACACCAAGAACAGCATCCTAACTGTGAAGCATCGAGGTGGAAACATCATTCTTTGGGGATGCTTTTCTGCAATGGGGACAGGACGACTGCACCGTATTGAGGAGATGATGTATGGGGCCATGTATCGCAAGATCTTGGCCAATAACCTCCTTCCCTCAATAAGAGCATTGAAGATGGGTCATGGCTGGGTCTTCCAGCATGACAATGACCCGAAACACACAGCCAGGGCAACTAAGGAGTGGCTCCGTAAGAAGCATCTCAAGGTCCTGGAGTGACCTAGCCAGTCTCCAGACCTGAACCCAATAGAAAATCTTTGGAGGGAGCTGAACGTCCGTATTACGCAGCGACAGCCCAGAAACCTGAAGGATCTGGAGAAGGTCTGTATGGAGGAGTGGGCCAAAATCCCTGCTGCAGTGTGTGCAAACCTGGTAAAGAACTACAGGAAACGTATGATCTCTGTAATTGCAAAGGTTTCTGTACCAAATATTAAGTTCTGCTTTTCTGATGTATCAAAAACCTATGTAATGCCATAAATTGCTAATTAATTGTTTAAAAATCATACAATGTGATTTTTTTAGATTCCGTCTCTCACAGTTGAAGTGTACCTATGATAAAAATGACAGACCTCTACATGTAGGAAAACCTGAAAAATCAGCAGTGTATCAAATACTTGTTTTCCACCCTGTACATACATTTTTCTAGTACAGAGCTGGTTGAGTATTGAAACGTATAATGTGTTTATTACCCTTTATATCATATCATATCATATGCTATCTCTTCTCACCTCAGGTTCCTGTCTTAAATGCCGTTAAAAGAACAATGAAGATTCATCAGGTTGTCAGTGTCTCACCAGGCCAAATAAAATAGAGGGATATTACATGTCTGTGCAAGTAGGATAGAAGGAATGTTTGCCTGTCCTTGTTTTCAACTAAAAGAGCCAACTGTGGGTGTCTATGCAGCATCCAACCAGCTCCCAGCATCTCATGTCAAGTTAGACACCACCTGGTGACCTAGCACCATTGAAATTAATCACATAAGGGAATGATGAGTTGTGAATTATGATCATGAAGGATACCATGGAATCATCATGGATGGAGAGGAACATCAGTTTAAGGTGAATACACTGGAATGGCATCAACACATTAAAAGAAGATATTTATTTCTCGGTACTCTGAAGAACAGATCATTTGTTTGATGCCACAGCCACAGGCTGAATTTCATGTGGTTACATTGTCAACTATCAAGAATTTGCTTAGTGTACTTACTTAAAGAGTAAGTATACCACAAAATTATAAACTTAGATAACATGTCATTAACACCTATATGAATTTAGAAAGATAAGGTGCACATTAGATGAAGTTCTTTATAAAACCACATTGTATGCAAAATTGGTTATTTCTTTAAAATCTGACCAGAACAAATGGACAAGGTTGACGAGGGAACATGATAGCTTCATGAAAATGTACATATCATTAAAATAATCCAGTAAAATTAAATAAAGACAGTTAAGTGCATGTCCGTAACAATGTGGACATGCCATATGGCTGATGTACTGTAAATTTTAAACAAAAGTGCTGGAGCTTTGCCAACGTGAATGAATGACTGACAATTGATATAAAAAGACTTCACACCCCTGTTAAAATGCCAGGTTTTTATGATGTACTTTTAATGTGACCTATAATGTGAAATCTCTGAGGGGGGAAAAAGAAAACCTCACAATACAACTGGGGATGTGGCTGTGTTCAGAATTTACCAATCACATCCAAACTCATGTTAAATAGACATTCTTACACACTTGCCATCATTTAAAGTGACTCTGATTAATCACAAATAAAGTTCAGCTGTTCTAAGCATCAGAGGGATCTCATTGTTGAAAGATATCAATCAGGAGAAGGGTAGAAAATTATTTCCAAAGCATTAGATATACCATGGAGCACAGTGAAGACAGTCATCCTCAAGTGGAGAAAATATGGCACAACAGATGCATTAACAAGAACTGGACGTCCCTCCAGAATTGATGAAAAGACAAGAAAACTGGTCAGGGAGGCTTCCAAAATGCCTACAGAAACATTAAAGGTGCTGCAGGAATTTCTGTGTAGAACTGGCTCTGTTGGACATGTGACAACAATCTCCAGTATTCCTCATATGAATGGGCTATGGGATAGGGTGGCAAGACAGAATACTTTTCCTACAAAGAAAAACATCCAAGCCCGGCAGAAGTTTGCAAAAACAAACATCAAGTCTCCGAAAAGCACGTGGGAAAATGTGTTATGGTCTATTGAAACCAAGGTTGAACCTTTTCGCCATAATTCCAAAGGGTATGTTTGGAGTGTGGCGCAAAGAACACCATACTCACAAGAAGCATGATGCTGGCAGCATTATGCTTTGGGGCTGTTTTGCATCAGCTAGAACCAGGGTGGAGAAGAAAGAATTATGAACAGTTCAAATTTTGGCACAAAACCTTTAGGCGTCTGTTAGAAAGCTAAGACGAAGTTCACCTTTCAGCACGACAATGACCCAAAGCACAAATCCAAAACCACAAAAGCATGGCTTTACCAGAAGAAGATTAATGTTTTGGAATGGCCCAGCCAGAGCTCCAACCTGAGTCCAATTGAACATTTGTGGGGTGATTTGAAAAGGGCTGTGCACAGGAGATGTCTTCGCAATCTGACAGATTTGGAATTCTTTTGCAATGAATAGTGAGCAAATATTGCCACACCAAGATGTGCCCTGCTAATAGACTACCCTACCCAAAAAGACTGAGTGCTTTAATGAAATCAAAAGGTGCTTCTACAAAGTATTCGTTTCAGGGTGTGCACATTTATGCAACCAGGATATGATTTTCTAAAAGAAATTTGTTTTTTTTTCATAATTCTCCAGGCAAATCTGGTTTGCATATGGGTCTGGTTAATACTCAAGTTTTTATACACACAAAGCTATAAAATGAACTGTGCCGTTACTACATGGTGTGGGTTACAAACTGGGAATTACAGTAATATCAAAGTGATCTGTCTATTCTTCTTAATCAGAAGCCAAAAAATCTAGCTACAACTCTCTAGCAGTCGCTTCAGAGAAGACTATTATCTGTCATTTATAAGACAAATGAAGTGATCGATCGTTAATGGCATGCTTACTAACATTTGTTGTATATCACAAATAATCATCATAAACATTGATGACTTAATGAAATTATTACTCGGGGGATGTACAGTTGTGCTCATAAGATTGCATACCCTGGCAGAAGTTGTGACATTTTGGCATTCTTTTTAAAAATATGACAATGCAATAATAACAATTTTATTTAAGGACAGTAATCATATGAAGCCATCTATTATCACATTGTTTTTTGGCTCCTTTTTAAATCATAATGATAACAGAAATCACCCAAATGGTCCTGATCAAAAGTTTACATACTTTTGAATGTTTGGCCATGACTGTGTGAAAATTGCCATTTTCACACAAGGTGAAAATGGCAATTACAGTAGGGCAAAAAAGTATTTAGTCAGCCACCAATTGTGCAAGTTCTCCAACTTAAAAAGATGAGAGAGGCCTGTAATTTTCATCATAGGTACACTTCAACTATGAGAGACAAAATTAGGAAAAAAAATCCAGAGAATCACATTGTAGGATTTTTAATGAATTAGTAAAAAAAGATATAGTACTTATGTTCTAAACTAGTGAAACAAAAGTTGGCTTGATATGTAATTCCACTTTTAGAGATTTGTTTTTAATGTTCGTTATACGTAAAAAATGTTAACCTAATTTAAACATCAGGTACTCAGCGCCATTTGAGCCTCCCAAAAACAGTTGTGTTTTGGGCTTATTTTTACAGTCCTGTTGAAATGTTGCACACTAAGTGTACATCTGGTGCACAGAAAAGAAAAAAAGGCTAGAGAAAACCAACAAAATGTTCAAAAAGGATTTGAGAGGTGATCAGCAGTGGCATTTGCTACCATTAGGCGGGACAGGCAGCCGTGTATGGACCCAGAAGGCCAAGGGCTTACAGATTATGAGGATGAACACCCATTATTGGAAGGGCTGTGCTGCTCAGCACCTCAATATTTGTCTATGGTAGGCTGCGGTAATAATAATAATACATTATATGTATATAGCGCATTTCAGGGACCCAAAGACACTGGACTACAGCACTATTGTACCACCTTCATTGACAATGTCATAATTTAAGTGTTATAATGACTGATTATACCAATTGATTTGCTACCTGAATACATTACTTGGCTTACAATGCAAATAGTGTAGTTCAATGGGCACCTAATATTAGCAGATTGTTTCACATGGAAGTTTTCACATGTGCAATTTCAGTACAACAAAGGACCACCAGGAAGACCTTCCCTTGTTTATGAATGACTACTTTCATTGGATCAACGCATATGCATAATATTGACCGTGACCCAACTGTTTGACGTGCCAGAACAGCTCAAACGGCCACGCCGCCTTCCAGAGATGCATTCTGCAACCGTCAACAATGCCTTGGTGCTGTATTATATCTGTCCAACATTTATTAACTTTTAAACAGGGTTAAATTATGGCTCAATCTTATTGAACCAAATGTAAAACCGAAATTTAAATTGATCCTAGTTAAACGTAATCATTCCTCTAATCTGAGTTTATTTCTGATTTTAACCTAAATTAACTTTAAGATTGTTGCTCCATAAATCTTTTTTGGAATTTAAACTTGGATAACAAATGAATTCTAAACTGTCATTTGAGGTGGTTTACCAAAGATGGCAGCATACTGCATTTGCTGTGGAGAGAGCAAATTTACAACAGAGTTCCTTGTAGAGAAATAAGAGACAGGTTATAACATTTTGATGTTTATAATGAATTTTCAAAAAGATATCGCTTGTCCACAGACTCAGTTACTCATTTATACCAAAAGATTGGACCAGTCATTCAGCATGGGAATGGTAGGAATGCAGCTGATCTTCCAATGCTTCAGCTCCTGGTGGCTGTAGTGGAATTTTTTGAACAGATGCATACTTAGGCCTATACATGTATAAATTAGTTTGTAGTTAAACGTTCTCAGTCCCTATGTTTATATAAGAAACGGAATGTGGGAGAGGGGTATCTGGTATTTGTTAATGGTCATCATTGTATAGTTTCAGTAGTTCATTGGGTTCTCTGTCAATCTGTTTTAACCATCAGTGTATCTGTTCTTTGTCCAGATGGTGTGTATCCCTTCTGAGTTGAATAGTTCACCTACAGTGTCCTTAGTTCCTTGGGACAAGGTGGGGGGAAAGCCCACCCTTTGGGTGAAACCTATGTATTGTTGACATAAGACAGCTGGGGCGGTATCCTACCACACCCCTTTACCGTAATAAGTACTCTGACTGTTCTGTGTTTCCTCAGATATTCCTCACAGGTTTGTTCTGTAAGCGTTTGACACGTCTCTCCTTGTGTAAGTAAATTAAACTGTTAATTGTGCCAAGATTATTTTGTCTCTGTACTTACTTCCATTAGGAGTTCTCATAGATTGGTATTACCATAACAGTGGCACTGAGGTTTTATGCAAGTGGATGCTTCCAAATGGTGGGTAGATACCTTTTAAGACTCCACAAGCCACCTGGCAGAATTGTGGCCAGTGTCAGGTGCTATTGTCGGTCAAAAGAGTCAGTACATCAAATTTCCTCCAAAAGCAGAAACAGCGGCTAGCAAACCAGTTACTAGTCGTTTTGGCACTATGGGCAGGTGCCAAGTCCGACTGGAAAAGGAAATCAGCATCTTCATAAAGCTTGTCAGCAGATGGAAGTGCTCTAAAATCTCCTGCTAGATGGCTGCATTGACTTTAACAGATGACATGGCACCCCAAATCATCACTGACTGTGGAAACTTCACATTGGACTTCATGGAAGTCCTATTGGATTCTGTTCCTCTCCACTCTTCTTCTGGGACTCTGGGAACTAGATTTCCAAAATAAATGCAAAATGTACTTTCATCTGAAGAGAGGACTTTGGATCATTGAGCAGTGGTCCAGTTCTTTTTCTCCTTCGCCCAGGTAAGACACTTCTGACGTTGTTTCTGGTTCAAGAGTGGCTTGACACTAGGAATGCGACACATGTAGCCTATTTCTTGGACACGTCTTTGCGTGGTGGCTCTTGATTCCCTGACTCCAGCCTCAGTCCACTCTTTTTGTGCAGCTCCCCCAAGTTCTTGAATCAGCTTTGCTTGACAATCCTTTTAAGTCTGCGGTCATCACTGTTGCTTGTTCAACTTTTCCTACCACACTTTTCCTTTCCAGTCAACTTTCTATGAATATGCTTTGATACTGCAATCTGCGAACTGCCAACCCTTTCAGCAATGACATTCTGTGTTTTATCTTGCTGATGCAGGGTGTCAGTAAGTTTCTTCTGAACAACTGTCAAGTCAAAAGTCTTCCCCATGATTGTGGTTGTGTGTACTGAACCAGACTGAGAGATTGAAGGCTCAGGGAGTAAATTAACTTATTAGAGTCGACAGTAGAAGCCCCTATGACAATGATTACAGCCTTGATTCTTGTTGAGTATGACACTATTGCCATGGTTGTATTAAGGCAGGACACGAGGATCAGTGTTTCAAAAATGACATTCCTTTATATGGCTTACAAACAATAAACAAAAGAGTGTTACAAACCAAAATGGAAGAGACGTAAACACAGATGGCTAACCCCCAAAAATTATCCACACACTGAAGTTCCAAAAGGGCAACTTAAATAGGGTCCCCAATTAGAGGCAACATGGAGCAGCTGCCTCTAATTGGGGCAAAGCTAAAAAACTGCGCTGAGATGCCAAGAGGCCCCCGGCCAGGACATGAGAGTAAGCCTCCACCTGTCCCGGCGAGCAGGATGCGGCGCTGGGACCAGTGGAGACTATGTCCCCCCGGAGCAGGAAGGGACGTCTGGACATAGGGAGGAGGCTCTGCCCCTGAAACAGGACGGGGCACCAGAGCGGAAGGATGAGGCTCGGATCACCCCAGCAGGGGCGGTAGCAGTGGCCACCCTTCGAGCCACTCCGGAAGCAGTGGCAGTAGGAACTCGGCATCCCACCCCTCCGTGGGTGGCACTGGGGGTTCCAGCATGAGAATGGCACCAGGAGTTTTGGACTGAGTATCGACGAAGAAGCCAGGATGCAATGAGCCAGAAGTGGAGGTAACGGGCTAGGTAATGGCACTGGAGGCACCAGGCTGGGGATCGGCGCAGGAGCCCTGGTGTGAGGTGTCTGCACTGGAGGTACCGGACTGGGAACCAGCTGATAGGGACGAGAGGCACGGCTTGACATCACCTCCTCGACTGTCTTCTGCCACCGGAGCTGCAGGGGCACTCCGACGAGCCCCCACGAGTGTTGCGGTTGGGTTCTCCGTACAGCCCAATGAACCCATTCTCCGTACAGCCCAATGAAAACATATTGGGGGTTCTTCTTGGCTTGCCGTTGGGGTTACCGACATTGCTGCTGCTCTGGATTCTAACAGGGATCCAGAGCCAGGGTACAACTCTGCATGGTCCTTGGTTGGTGGTTCATTCTGTCATGGTTGTGTGTAGGCAGGACATGAGGCGCAGGGTGTTTTAAAAATGACATGCCTTTATATCGCTTAAGAACAATAAACTAAGGAGAAGTACAAACCGAAATTGCCGTGCAGTGCCCATAGACCACTAACTTCAAACAATGATCCACAAACTGAAGGTCCAAAGGGGCAACTTAAATTGTGTCCACAAATAGAGGTAATGTGGAGAGCTACCTCTAATTGGGGCCAACCAAAACAGCAGCACAGAGATGCCTGGAGGCACCTAGCCAGGGCCTTTCAGTTATTAGCTTGGTGCACTTGTAAGTGTCACATGATCTGTCAGTGCATATACACACCTTTTTTGAAAGGCCACAGAGACTGCAACACATAGGCAAGAGGCACCACTAACCAAACACTGCCATGAAGACCAAGGAACTCTCCAAACAAATAAGGGACAATTTGTTGAGAAGTACAAGTCAGGGTTAGGTTATAAAAAATATCAAAATCTTTGATGATCCCCAGGAGCACCATCAAATCTATTATAACCAAATGGAAAGAACGTGGCACAACAGCAAGCCTCCCAAGAGACGGCTGCCCACCAAAACTCACGGACCGGGCAAGGAGGGCATTAATCAGAGAGGCAGCACAGAGACCGAAGCTAACCCTGGAGGAGCTGCAGAGTTCCACAGCAGAGACTGGAGTATCTGTACATAGGACGACAATAAGGTGTACGCTCCATAGAGTTGGGCTTTATGGCAAAGTGGCCAGAAGAAAGCCATTACTTTCGGCAAAAAGTAATTTGTGTTTGTGAAGAGGCATGTGGGAGTCTCCCAAAATTTTTGGAGGAAGGTCTGATGAGACTAAAATTGAACTTTTCGGCCATCAAAGAACACGCTATGTCTGGCGTTAGCAAGACACATCACATTACCCAAAGAACACCATCCAACATGGTGGTGGCAGAATCATGCTGTGGGGATGTTTTTCAGCAGCCGGGACTGGGAAACTGGTCAGAGTTGAAGGAAAGATGAATGGTGCTAAATACAGGGATATTCTTGAGCAAAACCTATACCACTCAGTGTGTGATTTGAGGCTAGGACGGAAGTTCACCTTCCAGCAGAACAATGACCCCAAACACAATGCTAAAGCAACACTTTTGTCACGGTCCCGGCCAGCTGCTGCCGTTCCGGTCCGTGTTTTATGTATGTCTGTGATCTGTCAGGTCCTTGTCTCTGTTGATGAGTGTATTTAGTTCACCTGTGTTTTGCCCCCACCTGTTTCTGTCCTGCTCGTTAGTCTGTGTATTTAGTTCAGTCAGTTTCTCCCTGTGTTTGTTGGGTCATTGTAGTTGTCATG
>JACXGJ010011585.1:0-19532 GCA_016801105.1 Esox niger | reverse complement strand
TTAGGCTCTAATACATGTACTCAACAGTAGAAAGGCTCTAATACATGTACTCAACTGTATACAGGCTCTCATACATGTGCTCTACAGTTGATATTCTCTTAATACATGTACTCAACAGTAGTTAGGCTCTAATACATGTTCTCAACAGTAGTTAGGCTCTAATACATGTACTCAACATTAGTTAGGCTCTAATACATGTACTCAACAGTAGCTAGGCTCTAATACATGTACTCAACAGTGGACAGGCTCTCATGCATGTGCTCTACAGTAGATATTCTCTAATACATGTACTCAACAGTTGATAGGCTCTAATACATGTGCTCTACAGTAGATATGCTCTAATACATGTACTCAACATTAGTTAGGCTCTATTACATGTACTCAACAGTAGCTAGGCTCTGGTACATGTACTCAACAGTAGTTAGGCTCTAGTACATGTTCTCTATAGTAAATAGGCTCTAGTACATGTGCTCTACAGTAAATTATGCTTTAGTACATAAGAGCCTGAAGGCAACAATAACTTGGCCTGCCTGGAAGAACCATAATAAATATTATAGTCACTCCCTCAGTTGTGTTTCTGTCCCATGCAGAACAGGCTTTGAAATGTGCTTCAAGTCACCGCTCTGTGAATCATGTATCGCCTAACAATTTCTTTTCAGGATGGCTGCTGCTTTCCTGGCCCATGTGCAAAAGGTGTGCATTCAACAGTCCCGCTCAGTGGAATTCTTTAGAGAGCTTCAATGGATGGAGGTGGCTGTGTTTGGCTCAAGGACAGTAAGATGAATAGGAGGTACTTGTGGTCAGTGTGTGGGGGAGCAGTGTGGTGTCCTAAGTTTGTGTGCATAAGAGAGTTTGTTGGTGGTCCGTCGCTGAGAGATGTTAGAGTGTTTCATTTAAAAGGAGCCTGCGTTTGTTGCCCTGATATAATGTGATGGGTGGAATTTGTAAGCCACAGCAGCAGAGATCACTGGAAAATGCATGAGGAGATTTAATTCACACATGGCTTTCAGAAGGACTGAATGGGGTGGAATGAAACTGGGCTAGCTTAAAATGCCATTTGGGGGTTGTAGATCCATACAGTGAAACTCAGAGTGGTGGAGTCTAGGGGAGGCTGCTGTTGAAAGAAGGGAATGGGAATGAACTGAACAATCAGAAGGCAGTGTGAATAGACTTGATGGCTTACACACACACACACACACACACACAAACACACACACACACACAGTGATATACTCTGGTAATCCATAAAATGCTCCCTATCTCTGCAGGACTGTGTAATACACATACACACACACAAATGAATACACAAACATTCTTACTAAGATGCTGTCCCTAAGAAGCAATTTCAACAGATTGGGGAGATTTGAAGAGCCTGACATGCGTCCAAAACTTTTTATTGCCAAGCAGTGCTGCTTGTTATCACAGCATACGCTCAACCAAGAAGACAGGTGGTCACGACTGCACACCACTGCATTGAAAGGCTTGTATGCATGTTTACCTCAGGCAGCTCCAAGGAGCCTGACCCACTGCACAAGTCGCTAGATCACCGGCGATCCCTGCGCACCCTGGATATCTCCGGGCCAGTGCACATCTTTTGGGACACAAGCGGCAAATAGGACATAAACCTCTTCACCATTCAGAAGGCCTAGTAACGTACTGTATATGATTATCTGAAACATTGTAAGGAAATGTCCATCTACAGTATGCAAATGGATTTATCCATTAAACTGGTTAGGGATACTAATTACATATGATATAATTTTACCATGAACCCCTATCAGATAATCTATAAAACTATATGAGACAACATGAGATCAAACAAGCCAGTTTTGGAATGTTGTGTTGTACAGCAGCTGTCTAATGTGGATTGCCATCGGATTGTGAAGACAAATGAAACCACTACTTTACAGTGATGTGATGAAACTGTGGAAAAAATATGCAACATGGGGCATCATGAAACACATCCACCAGTAACAAGAGTGCACTTTGTGACTTTTATGACTGATACAAGCAGTCTGCTTGGCTAGCTAGGTTCTGCTTGGCTTTGCACTGAACGCTCAGTGCAAAGATAGGCTTAATGGATCTGTCTCCATGCAAGATGTAGCTAAATATTTAAAATGTCTTGGAAAACCCAGCCATCATGAGACATCAAAAAACAAAACTGTTTAGATCAAACAAACTATGTTGTAAATCTGCTTAAGACAGCCATGTTATGTCTCGTCTTTTGTACCTGAACTGATTAACTGTAGGCTTTCCAAGAAACATATGTACAGTAGTGTTACCTCATACTGAATTACTCCCACGGGCTTGTATAAGTTACAAGCACTAACTGTACAAAATCCTCAGTGCGGAATATTGCTTTTATCTTAATGCCTTAGTTAAGTTGAAAGAACACTTGAGGTATTTGTTCACCTTGACTGAAACAATCAGATAACATCTCTCGCATCGCTCATTCTTTTTTTATAACAACCTCACCATGTTTATCTTGTATTGGAGGATGGAGGGAAACAATGTGTACATATATTATTTATATACAAAAAACAATTAATGACACAGATTTTTCTTTAGTAATTTCAGTGAGAAATTCATGTATTCCTTATAATCCTAATTCAACCCTGATATGTCCACAAATGAACCGATCTTGGTCATAAGGCACTTGGTTATTTCATTTGACAGCAGTTAGATTCTGTCCACATTTGATCCATGAACAAAATCATAAAACAGTATGTCAGGGGGAAAAAAAGTATTTATTAGCGTGAGTCCAAGATGTTGATCTTCCATAGTTCTCAAATGTTCTCCAAATTATTTTGTCTTTAACAGCATATTTATATTAAGTCAAACCTCCAGCATAACCCCTCCACTAGCCGTCTGCCTTCCAATCCCATAAATGTATTCTATATCCTAACCTTATATGGCCTGGTAGTGTCCCTTCTTGAGTTCGTGGCTCCACACACACACACACTTCAATCAAATCAATCAATCAATCTCTGTGTTGTGTTTATTAACAAGACTTTAGTAGTAAGATACACCTATATTATCTGGAAAATACATCCATTTTCACAATGGTATGTTTCAATCCATGGTCCGCAAGTCTTTTCACAGTCTGTGAAAGTTACATGGACAACTCCCATCAGGATGTACGGTATAGACATATCAGTAACGGGCATCACATCCTAACTATTGTTCTTTGTTCTGAGTTTGTCAGCACCAATGCATTGTTAAGTTCCTCATGCTCATAATATCTTACAATATATTATATTTAACTAAGATTATTTTGTGGCTCTCAAACCGCTTTTCTAGATTATTATCTGAAATGACCCTAAAAATGAATAATTTACACAGCATAATCATATTTCCCATTGATTGTTTTGGGTTCTCTAGATCTCGTAAACAAAATGTTGTCATCATAACACAAATATTACTTAAGTTTTAACAACCATTTCTGGACTCCAAAAGAAATCCCCCAAAAGTGAGCCCCCGATGGACAGTACAAAAAGAGATTGTCTATTCAGTGTTTCCTGGTGACAAAGTCTGACTACATATACCACATAAACAAAGAATATACCTCAACAATCAGAATTTTATTTACCATCATCAAACCTATCGACCTTGAGAGAAACTGACACCTTTTGCGATATATTCTAGACATTTTTGGCCATTTCAAATTTTTATTAGTGGCAGACTAAACTTTTCCCTTTTAAATTATTGCCTCTCCTATTATTGAAGCAGAGCAGCGATAAGTTGGTTACATTTTCTATTGGCTTGGATCTTCCTGTACCTTTGTTAATTGCTTAGTTGACATTTAAACAACCCTATTTACCATGTTATTCATTAACATTCCACAATTCAGGCCACAAATGTTAAAACATTAGCATGTGAAAACAAATGGAAACTGCAACGCCATAGCTTAGATTGCGGTCATACAGTACATTGTCGATAAACTGCTTACAGGGTAAGGAATCCTACGTGTACTTTCGCAATATGCTTGAACTGTCCTTTATAAGACAAGTATTTTCCACCTATTTATTTTATTTAGAAAGGAATAACATAACAAACACAAAACAAAACAATTAAAATCTTTTGTCATTGATTTTTTTTTACTCTACCTTTTATATAACTTGTTATGCATAGTTATTGACAGTCTTGGTGGACATCCAAGTCTAAAGTTGTGTGTGCTGACAGAAGTGGAAAAAGTGAAGCATTCACTACGCTTTAGATTAGAGACGAAAAATTGGCAGAACCAGATGGCTTCGCTAAGTGTGCATACAGAGTAGTTGCTACACTGAATCAGTTCATTTTCATTAGATTAAAGGAGTGATAACACTTCAATTTTCATAAAGGCACTATATATCAACCCACCAAAGTATTATTAATCATAAAATATACCACATCACCCAAACATACTCCTTATGAAAATCCTCTCTTATTGACTTTCTTTGAGAAAAGTCAACTTTCTCTGCTTAGCCTTGCATTTCCTGTAGATGGATTAGAAACAAGAGTCTCATTACAAAGATGATTTGGCTCATCTGTATGGTTCAATGAGGAAGCAGATTGCTTTTCTGTACGTCATTAATACATTTGCATGGGAACAGTGGCAGCCTGATGGCTCCATTGTCTCTCTGCTGAGGGTGTACAAATCACTATCCATTAGAGACCTGAAACTACACACCAGGTACAGAGCAGCTCAGCTATTCAGAACATTCTCTCCTTCAGATGTAGCTACAGTATCTCACTGTGCCTTTCGGAGGTTCTCAGTAATATTTCCATAGACAACTGGAATGTAGTCTGTCTTGTCCGTATAAGGTTAAAGATGAAGGAAGAAGGGATATTTGTCAGCTTGCACAACACGAGGTGCATTAAAGCGAACACGGAAATAGAGAGGTGCTAGGGGCTGCCATGATCAGCACAAGGGAGCAATTAGGGTTAACTGCGTTGGTCAGGGAGAGAAGAGGAGATTCCTTCCATTCTTGGCTCGAAATTCGATTTAGGCAACCTTTGGCTATTCTCTTACCCAGGGTTCTTCAGCAGGCCAATAGCTACTTGTAACTCACATACCACGTATGAGTAGCTTGCAAAACAATTCCGAAGGTACTAGCAGTTCTGGAATGTTTAGCTGCAAACTGTTACAAACAAATATTCCAACTCTCAAACACTGTTGGTGTCCAGCTACAATCTAATAAACTAAATTTTGACAATGTACCCAAACGCTGTTTAGAACTGACTGGTTGATTCGTTCATTTCCAGCTTGTTGCCTCTGCCTGTCTGCGGGGTACAGGCGTTTGATCACTCGGTTGTTAAAAACAACAAACACATCTTGCTGTTGACAGAAATACCTTGAACTTTCCAGAAAACCTTGTTAAAACTGAAAAGTAAGCTTGCCTGGCAGAAGCATATTATGAGTAAGTACAACATTTGTACATATTTCTGTTCTTTTCATAGAACGGCAACAGTTTATTGATTAATCAGACCGGCACTTTTGTGTTTGGCAAAAAGCACAGTTGAAGGTACACTTTAATCACATTATCACCCCCCTTGAAATTGGCACTTTTGTGTTTGGCAAAAAGCACAGTTGAAGGTACACTTTAATCACATTGTCACCCTATTGAAATTGGCAAGCATTTCCAAAAACAGTCTGTTGTAATTATGTGAGTTCCCTTTGTCTAAAAGTGACTCCAGCCAGTCAGACATACCAACACCAATCCCAATCAAAATGAAGTTCAGGTGTTCAGCAAGTTGTTTGGGGAGTTGGCTGCCATTCTGTCTGTTTTGATAGGATTGAATGCCTTGTCACTCTTATTTTGCGGAAGAACAGCACTGCAGGATGGGACTCTTCAGCGGGTGTCAGACTGATGATCATGTGACGAAATGGAGCTTCGCTGGGTTCAATGTGTGTGTGGCACTCATGGTGGCCAATAACATGGGTCCATAAGAACTTCTGTTGTATTATTAAATGAACTAATTTGCTTTATATTTAGTGTGGAAAATACGTATTTTGGATGACTCCCCAAGAAAGTTTCATTACTGATCAGTCTATGACTACTGGGCGCAACATCAGTTCAAGCTTTCTTTTTAGCTAAAAAAATCTACTGAGGAAAATAGCTAAAAAGCCTAACATAAAAATGGAATAAGCATCATTCTGGCATTCAAAAGAGAAAAGAGAAGCAAGGAATTGCTACAAAGACATGACAAATGCCTCTAGTTTCTAAGGACTGACAGTGGCAGGGCCACGCAGAATCATGGTAGGGTTAAGTGAGAAAGGAAGGGAAGACAGTGATGATCCAGATTGGCAGCGAAGGTTTGTAACTGCAGGTAGGAATTTCAGCAGCATCATACGAGGTTCTGGTCATCATGGTAAATAAAACTTGCAATCGTGTTAACAAGCAATATTCTTTGCCAATACTCTTTGATACTCCTTGACTTTACTCACAGGTACAAGGTCCTGGCTAACCGTCACATGCATGGGAATGAGGGATGAAGATCCTCCTCAGATCCAGGGATTGGACTGGATTTTAAATGGCAAAATCAAATAAAAATGTGTTCTTGCAGGCAGAAACAAACCTAAGAACATTGCCTTTTTATATCAATTGTTGTAATTTAAAGAAAACAATCAATCTACTCCTGCTAAATGCTAATATGAATATGCCTTTATAACACTAACATTTGCCTGTGAAAACTCTTAATTTCCCCCCAGATTCTGTTAAAATCAATTCACACAATTCTTTACTGTTCAAATTTTGTTTCAATTCATGCATTTCATAGGCTATAACTTTCACCTCATGACAGGAAAAGCTCATTTATAACTAGACTTCCCATTGAATAAATCAGGCATTTACTACCGTGTGTACTTTAGCTGATTGAAGACTGAGCAAGAGCGGTAGCATAAGAGATGGATGCAGGCAGAAGTGGAGAAAGGGTGATTGAGAGAAAGAGAGGGCAGGGTGAGATAGAGAGTGTGTGAGGGTAAGAAACAGATAAAGTGAGAGTGTGTGCGTGAGGGTAAGGAACAGATAAAGAGCGCGCGTGTGTGTGAGGGTAAGAAACATAATGTGAGTGTGTGTGTGTGTGTGTGTGTGTGTGTGAGGGTAAGAAACAGATAAAGAGAGAGGGGCAGGGAGGAAGCAATTGAGGCGCTGCTTTGGGGTCCAAGTCCAGTCCTCCACAAAATGGCAGAGCACATAAGGGGTTCTGCATAATTACCAAGCAGATCTATAGAGAAAAGGAAGGAACCAAGCAAAATGGGAGAGGCTTCTGCCCGCCTCAGAACAGACCTGATATTTCTCCATCTCTCTCTTGCAAAAATTAATTCAATCTGTTTCTTTTTAATTGCTTTTTAAAGCAATGCCTTTGAACTCCCGGATTCTGAAGAAAAATAGACACAGCGGTACCTGTTCAAAAAAATCTGTTAGCTTATTAAAAGCAACCCTCTAGCCTCTGCCATCTTCTTCTCCACTCATTAAATTAGTTTTCAAAGGCACAAAAGGTCTTTAAGGCATTCTCTAATCCAATATGCTTTTTTCTCTCAACATCTTAATGCTCAATCTTTAATCACGCTAAATCCAAATTAAAATGCCAGGTAGGCACCATTTATGCATTGTGAAAGAAAATATGTTCACTGCACGGTCTGAAACACCAGCGATGCTGTTCCTGCCTGTATAGACATTCATTCCCAGGGTATCGCCCCGCTGTATACATGTCAGAGGGTCTTTGGTGGCGGTCTTCATCTATAATTGATACAGTATGAATTCGATCCAATGCCTCTCAGGAATACGGCACAGACTGAGGCAGGGTATAATGACTGTGGGGAGAACAGGGAAAATGAAAGGCGGTTTGGGAGGACAGACGACAGAACGAAGAGCAAGGAAAGTAACATGCTTGTCCGTCCAACCCCTCCACCCACCTCTACCGTAGGTTTCCCAGAGGCAATCAGAACTAATGTGAACTGACCAACCTCTTCCATCGCTCCAGCTGGTCCCCATACAGACGGATTTCCAAAGACACACAGACATGCAGACAGAGACTCAGGGTAACACATTACATGGGGACTCAATGTCAGAATATCCAATTGAAATGTTCAAACAAGCCCTGGGAAGCCAATGACCAGAAATAGACCTGAAATGTGTCTACAACAGCGCATATTAGTCTACACTCGGGCCACAATGACAAACAACACACCGCATGCATTCACATCAATGCTAATGCTACCTCACCATTATCATATACTTCTAGCCTAATCTATGATGAGGTGCAGATCCTATCCGCTTGGCACGAACCGCTAGGATACGGTGTGTCTAACTTGATGTCTTCACAAGTATGGCAACCCATGCTAAATCATGACTAGTGATTTTGCCGGTATTCACTTCTATAAATGGTTTTATTAGTCTTGTGATTAAGGTTAGGGTTAGGCATTAAGGGTTTGGATTAGGATATAAAGAAACAGGATTCCCCCCCCCCAAAACACACTCAGAATTAGTGTATAAAAAGCAGATGTGTGTGTGTGCGTGTGTGTGAATGAGTGGTAAACTAGCTCTGTCTCCCAATCAGCCAAACAGCACAACGGAGCTAATTAATCACAACTCATTAGCCGACTGTGAGTGTTTTCTCATATTTGTTTACCCTACCCATGGCCATCCTCAGACACTCATCATATTACTGGCCAGTCTCATAAAGATAGAAGACTCCTGCTGTCAGCGTTCATGGAATAGGGACAGCAACTGACTACACAGGAGACATTTAAATTGAGTCAGTGCTTGTGTCATGTTGTAATAATGTATTTTGTTTATAATATAGAGAATATTAACGCATCAAATTTATACCATAGAACATACGTTATCAGATGTACAGTATAATTCGCTAGCTGATGGTAAACCAATCGGAAACCATCCTATGAGAACGACTCATTACACAGAATGGACAGAGGTACGTAAGATAACAGACACACAACAGACCCATACATCACATAAGTGAACACTGACACAGTCACATCACAGACACAACAGACCTACAAGCTAATACAGATGCAGTCATGTCACACACAAAACGGACATAAATCTCACGCATCACAAACCCACCCAACACAGGAGCTAACAGACACGGTCTCATCAAAGACCCAACAGGTCAACCGGCGAACAGACACAGCCTCATCACCGACCCAACAGGAACTAAGAGTAACACAACTACTCACACGGCAGACATACCACACAGTGGGAGAAATGAAACCTAAGCAGAGCTGATGAATAGAACAACACTTCACAATATGTGACAGATCACCTAACTGATGGGAGAAGCCAGAGTGGATGTGTATATACAGAGTATATGATACTCTGGAGTGCAGTAAAGCTGTCGGCAGTGGCCCCGTGTTGACTGAGCTTATTAGAGGGCCGGGGGAAGCCTGGTGGTTGTTTCTAAATGCCTGAGGCTAATAAAACACCGGAGACTATGAAGACTGATTGAATTGGTGAGCGTTCAGAGACAGTGTGGGGGCATGTCTGCCTTTCTGACTGAGTGATTATCTGCTTGCGCCTGTCTCTCTGTGTGTCTTTTTGTCCTTCTATGTGGGTCTTTGTTTCTGTGTTTCCGATCCGGTGTTGCTGACTTGAGACAGTCATAATGGCGAATTTAAGGAGGCTTGAATAGGTAAGGAAGCTGGAATATGTGTTTGTTGCAGGGTTGGGGTTTTGGTTCATTCAGAAAGCAGTTTGGTGGGGGGCGGGTTTCTTCAGAGAGTGTTTGGTGGAGGGCGGGGTTGGGTTTCTTCAGAGAGTGTGTTTGACCGAGGGCGTGGTTGGGTATCTTCAGAGAGAGTGTTTGGTAGAGGGCAGGGATGGGTTTCTTCAGAGAGCGTGTTTGGTAGAGGGCAGGGATGGGTTACTTCAGAGAGCGTGATTGTGAGTGTTTTTGTGTGCACTGGTTTTGCTATACGTGTAACAAATTTGGTTAAAGTTCAATTTGACCCTGTGTAAAGCGCAAAGTCCAATGAGGAAAAAGGCTTTATTTTCTTGTTTTAATGGTAAGGATTGCTTGCAAGTAGGGTCAGGATTAGGGTTAGGGGTTAGGTTTTGGGTCTTAGATAAGGTTACAGAGAACCTATCTTGTACATACATTTATATGTGTTCGTTCTTGTGTGTGCCTGTTTGCTGTGTCCATTCCCACTGAAGCACTACTGAACCACAGTAGCCTGTGGCTGTAATGAAGCTCTCCGTACCGGCTGGCCATTAACCCTGGCTCAGCCACTACTTAATGAGCTACTCTCAGCTGTAAAGTAGAAGCCCCACAAACAGCTTATCTGAAATAGCATTATAATGGCCACTACAGTTAGGAGCTGATTGACTTATTATCCACTACAGCTTAAAAGTTAATGTAGCCACTTGAAAAGCCCATCTGACGTTTAGTAGTTGGAACTGCTGGACCTGATATACCAGCGTTTCTACCCGCCATGTGCCTGATGAGTAATTATTATTTTTGAATTGCATTGTTATATTGTTTTCACAACGGTAAAATATAATTTTTATGATAGTTGGCTGAACCTGGAACAACAATTCCAGCACTTTTCCTGCATCATGTTTTTCAGGTGTAGACATTGAATTGGCCGCGACAACGTCTGAGCAGTTCTGACAAACTGTCTCGCTTGTCTCCAGTCCAGCACCTCTCAGTCAGTGTTGAAGCCCTGCCGAAGGCGAGAACTACAGAAGCTCTCCTGAGTGATGTCTCACTGAGGGCTTCAACGGAACTGTGGCAGAATAATCTGCTGCGGGAAAGCGAGTGGTGGAGCGATTTGAGAAGGGTGTTCAGAGGAATCTAATGGCTGGTAGGCCTCAAGATGATGCGCACAGAAAATGTACGTCTGAGTTTTAGTCAGTGCAGTACACACACACACACATTCAGGAAACACGTGGCAGAGTCAAGCAGTGGCTGTTGACTGTAGGTGTTTTTTTGTTGGTGATCCAGATCTAGGTCGGGGGGCGGTAGGGGGAGGGCTGGTCCTCAGAAGGGGAAATGCAATTCAAGGCTTATTGTTTGTATTTAGGGGGAAGCATATGTTAGGCATAGTGTTAGAATTGTGGTTATCTTTAGGGTTTAGGCATTACGGTTTAGGGTTAGTCATTAGTGATGAGTTTTGTTTAGGCATTACTGGTTAGGGCTGGTCATTAGTGATGAGTTTTGTTTAGGCATTACTGGTTAGGGCTGGTCATTAGTGATGAGTTTTGTTTAGGCATTACTGGTTAGGGCTGGTCATTAGTGATGAGTTTTGTTTAGGCATAACGGGTTAGGTTGTTGAGGTTATGGTTCTGGTTAGGTTAAAGGTAGGTTTTGGATTCTGGGTCCCCTGCAAGGATAGTAAATCCAACGTGTGTGTGTTTTCTGTCTGTCAGCAATGCCCCCTAAATGAATGCTGCCTGACATTGAGTCAATCAGAGAGTTGAAGAGAGAGGTGATTAAGTCCAGGATTTGTAATTAATGAGGTATAACGGTACCTGAGCATAGCCCCCTCATTTAGCTCAGAGAAAAAAAACCTGCAGCTAATTACCAACTGTCTGCCCCCAACAGTGTCTCCAGGAGATACTGCTGACCACAGTTCAGAGAGACGAGGAGAAAGTCGGTGGGAGAGAAAGAGAGAGCCTGTGAGGTAGAGGATTAGGGAGAGATGGACTGAGAGAGAGGTACAAGAGGAACAGATGAGCGACAGGTGTCATCCGGGATCCAGAGATTCCGGAATCACCTGATTACACACACAGGATGTTCCTGGTTGTAATGGTGCTACTAACGCACTGGATCTACGTGAAGTTGATTTTCATTTACATATCTTCCTCTGCCGTGATTGCATGTCCCCAGAGCCTGAGGTGTCAGTCATCTCCTTCCATGGGCTCTCTGCACCTCCCTCCCTGCTTCCATTTCCAGGTGCCGGATGTCATTTAGCAGACGCTCTTATCCGCACAGACTTTGAGTAGCAAGTGCATTCATTTTGAGTTCCTGTTTCCCTTCCTCTTCAACCCGCCCCCCCTTCACTCTGGTGGGCATTGAAACCCCCTCAGGCCACCGCACAGAAGGAAAAATCATACAACCATGTCCAGTCAGCCAGTCAGTATCTGTCCGTCCAGTACGCCTACATTCAAGCTGCTTCAACTCAGCCTGAGGGGCTCAAAGAGTGGGCACCAGAGCTAACCTCACACTGGGGCCTTGGCCACATCACAAGGCCTGACCACCCCAGGAGCTGGCAACCCGATAGCGGAGTCAGGACGGTCTCCAAGGAGAGGGATTGTAAACTCTCAGGCTTTTCCTGTGTGATAGCCTTATCAGCCGCGGGTGTTATTTGGGCTACTTTCACATGTTGATTTAATATATTCGTAAGAGCGGAACACGTTATTACAGCATTTATACATATTTATATTTTCTAGGAATATTTGTCAGTACTGGGTAAAATCCAGGGGTTCTAAATTAGAAATCGGCTGTTCCATTTTTTTTTTCTTGGAATGCAAAAAGTATCTTGTTTCGGCATAATTGCTGATGTCTATCGAGCTCTGAAGAACCAATTAAGTAGAATTCTGTCATCTTCTGAGTGATGTCACACCCTTTCACCACAGCAAGCCAATTAACACGTCATGATACAACATCACACATCTGTGAGGGGCAGGGTACCATACCTGCATAAGGAACAGGGGCGTCTTTGTCCAGGGCCACCAGCGGAGGGTCCAGGAGGACGATGTCTGTATTCTCTGTGATCACCCCGTGGTATGATGTCTCAATCCACGGCTTGTGTTTGTTCACTAGGAGAGACAATGGGAAAGAGGGATAAAAAAGAAAGTATTCAGACAAGTTGTTCCTCAGACATTCTCAGTCTGCATGTAATTACCGGGGAAACTGAGAACAGCTTTTGTTCTAAATCAATCCAAAACCTTTACCTTCTTCACCCCCAAAGGCAGCTCCCACACAGAACATGTACACACACACACACACCACCTTGGCAACTCCTGGCACGGGCTCTCCATTCTTCCAATTCTCTAGAAGCGTTCTCATTTCGCTAATCTCCCCTTTAACACCTTTCTCTCCCTTTTCTTTTCTCTCCCAAATGTTCCCCGCGGGTCTCTGAGCTCTCTGTCTGGCTTGATCAATGACCACCATTGAGCTGCCGGAGAGCACAACGTCCTGGGCCCGGCCAAAACAAAGTTCACGAGCAGTGGGGACGATTAGCATGGCATAATTGACTAAAGCCCCAAAGGGCCATAAGGCAGGAGTTAGCGAGCACTCACCGTTTTACATACCATCTCTCAATCAAAGAGAAGGCTTTTTAAAACAGCAACAACAGAGCATTTCCTCTTTAACTCTTTCACTTAATAGCAGTATCCGCCGACTCAGGGGGTAAAGCGACGGTAAAATTACATTTCCGAGGACGTACCGCGGGTATTTACGGTAACGAGGCCGATACTCGGAAGCGTGGCGCGATGAAAGTGAAAATGGCTGAAATAAATGATGGGTATCCGTTTCTCACGTGTGTGTTCTGTATACTCATTATCCTACATCTAGTGACGGAAGAGGAGTGAAAAAAGACCATACCCAACACTATGTAAAGCTGTCTTGCAATGCCATTTTGAATAGCATGGCCTTTATTGTTGTGTATGTAACGACTGTGGCAGACAACGGTATTTCAACACTCAAAGTATATAAAGGAGATTAATGCTTGACTAAGCAGATTAGTCTTTATGGCGTAACAACATATTATAACAGTTTTTTATAAGAAAAAACAGATGTATATTTTCATGGTATGGTCTTGTTTTTTTTCCCTGACCCAGTACATTTTTGAGAAGTTGGTAGAAAAATGTGTTGGTATTCCTGGTAAAAGGACACCAAAGCGCAACAACATCATTGCCATTCTAATGTATATTGATGATGATTTCCCTGTGTTTCCCAGAGTGCATTGTAACGACCCTCCTACACCCGGTAAAAAATATTTATGTGTAGGAGAGAGGGGCTAACACATTAGTCCATTAGCACATAATAAATATAAACAAGCTTTGTGCGGAGGGGAAAGTAAATTACCGCATTCTGCCCAACATTACTACCTTTGATAATTGTCCAATTGGGATGCCTCAAAATGACATCACTGTTGTAGAGACTTGTTATGTAGTATGCTAAAATTAATAAAGCATTATTCATAGAATATTATTTCAGCACAACACATGACAGGAAAATGAAGATCCAGTGAATTTCAGTTTCAGCTGATCTAAAAAGTATTTTTATTTGTACATCAGAAGTTTTGGGACTTTTAAATCCAGGACAGGACAGACTGTATAGTCCAAGTGCAGGTTGCCTCTTAATACAGACATTTCATCACTATTCTACTGTGGAACGCCAAGCCAACGTTCTTCAGAGCTTAGCTCTCAGTCCATTTATTTGCAGGGCATTGAATGATTTTATAGGGAACTCAGCTGAACAGACACACACCTAATGTATTACATCATTACCCCACTCTCTCTTAAAGAAACCTCACCTCAACACTGACTGGTGGGATACCAATACAACATGAGGCAGAGCATCTCCCCATCCGTCAACCCCATCTCCCTCCAACATAGGTTAATGAGACTACACGCTGTCTGTGGTCTGTGCGTGTTGAGTGGGATGTAGGCCTAATGATTTCTCCCTAGCAGGAGTGATAAGGGCATTATAGGGATATCGCTCATGTGATGGTGGTGGGGCCTTGATGGGGCGGACTGCCGATGTCATCCAGCCCAGCCACCGATTGAGATGCTTCCCCTGATAAGAACCTTATCAGGGGAAACTGACCTCCAGCCCCATCCCAATGGAGGGCCCTCCACTGGCTGTCAACCTGAATGGTCAAAGACAGGGAGAGAGGAGGCGATCCTATTATTAACCGGAAAACGGGACGGGAGGAGAGAAATGAAGGAGCGACGGACGCGTCATCACCTGGATGGAAAACAAAGGAAGCTCCCCGCCGTGAACTGCAGCAGCTCGATCCGCTCTTGCGGGTCGTCGCTAAGGACGGATTAATGACTAATCAACTGAGCACTCCAAAACGGCAGCCTGAATCAGAACTAAACCCGTTTAATCCACCGGTCGTTAAATGTGACACCGTCCGCGGCCAGTTCCATGGAAACGCGCTTCGTCAAACAGGGGAACCGGACCTACAGCCAGACAGGCACAGATGGATGCGTGTCTTCATTTATTCAGGAATACGTGAGAAAGGTTTGTTTTTTAAATGCTGTTGGAGCTGAGAGTAGATGGAAATATATGTTCTGTAAATAATTGGTTCAGCTGAACCAATGCTCATTTTCACGGATGACATGGCCAAACGCAAACAATTCCAAAAGGACAAGAGAACACACTGAACCACATAAATAATGTAAAAAATATATGAATATTCAACAAATCAATACAAATAAACACTAGTCTAGATGACAGCTGAAGTCAGAATATAATATGATGTGTGTTTTAAAAAAGACCTTCAGCTAACAGAATGAGAGCCATCGACGGATTCTTGCCAAATCTGTGACCTCAATTTAGAAAGTGAACACCTACATTGGGTGCTTAAAGCAGCTCTTAAATGCCATGTGATAACCTCGGTTTGTGGATGGTGGAAGGTCGATTCCCTTCCTCAATACTAACACCTTCCCTGGGAAAACATGATTATCAGAGCTACAAACACCGAGCTTCTTTAAAGAAAAAGAAAAATCTTGAAAACATTACAGAAATCAATTTGGCCTTTTCTTCTTCTCCTCTCTATTGCTGCTTATTTGATTTAACCTGGCTTTATTATTTGCTTTTTTAGACCCAAGCAGGGATTCAAATACCATGACCTTTCTGGCAGTGCGCTCAACAAGATAAAACCAGTTCGGACCTTTTAGTCGGAGGGCTTCAAACACAGCTCTCCGCTGAGACACGAGACTCCACACAGGTACACGGAGAGACCCCAATGGAGATCATGTGAACAGCGTCCAAACACACTGGGCTCTAAACAGGAACCCCACACTCTGAGTAAATACCCAGTGTCTGTGTGCTACAAAATCTGATCCGCAGAGGTTCAATTCTTTATTAAAAGCAATACGCCTTAGAAACATGCTTTATGGTCTCCACAATAAATGGCAAAACACCCCGCTTAGCACAAGCACATGGCCATGTACACCTTTAGCCTTTTATATCAAAACAAAGCATGGCAATAAACCGTCTACCAAACTGGAGCCTTGATGAACCCAGAGAAGTATTCCCTGAATCTTTTCAATATCAAAAGTAGTTTCCTCAACAAATATTTTTCAAACTAGTTGCGTTTCTGCCTGTAATAAGACAGGTCAGTTTAAAACGATTATTTGTCCGAGAACGTGCTGAATGGAAGAGCTCTCCGCTCTGTGTGTCTGACCAGAGTAATGACGACGCGCTCTAGGGAAAGTCAAACCGGTTCCCGGAGCCATTTCAACCAAGCCGCCATCATACGGGCCTGTGGTGACGTGTGGATTGGAACAATTTAATTAACCAACTGGAACCGATAAAAGATTGTAATAATAATAGCTTCCTCATTTCATGTTAACTTCTCATTAATGAGGGAAGTTTAAAGGGCATGAAATACATACATTATTTTTTTCACTTGAGTCAGTTATTTCCCGGTGGATAGGGGATGCATTTAGATGCACTCCTGTTGAACGGCAGCCGAGAGCCGTGGTTTTAGAACAGCTGACCTTTAACACACTGGCTTGTTGCTCTGACAATCTTCCTCCGCAATTTCTCCCCTAATTAAGCCGGCGGAGTCTCGAATGGGACTCAGCACATCACCCCCAGCGCTGCTGTGATGCCATAACGGCCGATTAATTCCTGACTCCGGTGGTACTGTGGTAACAGGTGCCCAGCGCTCACAACTGCTCATCCGTCAGGCGCGTAAGCTGAAGAGTATTGTGGGGGGGGGGGTTGTAATTAAAAATAAATCTGTAGGAAATTAAACTCTGATAGATAAGGTCAACACAGGAGGCTATGATGAACACATCAGCCTAATGAAAAGTAAAGGCAGCCGAGAAAGCCGTTATGGACACTAACAGGCAATTCCAGTTACAGCTTTATCAGGGAACCAGTGCAAGCTCTTTCCCTCAGCCACTCTAAATGTCACAGAGCACATTCTTCCTGGGAGGACCCAGAGAACATTCTAGCCTTCCTCACTCTAACTTACTCCTCTTAGTTGCCCACTACTCCTCCCCCTGACCCCGGTGCTCCGCACTAACCACTCACTTCCCCTAACCTCCTTCT
Source organism: Esox niger (assembly GCA_016801105.1). Taxonomy (NCBI): domain Eukaryota; kingdom Metazoa; phylum Chordata; class Actinopteri; order Esociformes; family Esocidae; genus Esox; species Esox niger. The sequence continues at coordinate 2,294 of JACXGJ010011585.1, read as the reverse complement.
CCCTCCTGGCCAATGATCTCCTCCTCTCCTTCGAACCCTGAAGATCTCGCCCAACACGAGCCTCCCTTCTGTTTCCTGAAGAAACGCGGGGGGAGCGAAGCTAAACGAAGACACGAGGCTAACAGTTGTCAGCGCGTTCACCGAATACATCGGAGAGAGGTGTGCCGCGCGTCTGGAAGAATCAAAACGCTCTTCATTACTCAGACAGCAAACAGCTGAACGTAGCGTATCAACCTGCCACAGCCGGGGCTGCACATGCCTGCCCCTGTCTACCCCTGACCCGCTCACGCCCCAACACGTCCGGCTTACTGAAAAGTCTGATACGCTGTCATGTTAACTCTATGACCACACGTCATACTGCAAGGCCATCTAAAAGACTCACTGGACTGAGTGTCCATTGTGACTGACTGTATGTCGGAGAAAATAGGTTTATTGTCCAGACAGTGTGGATGTGCCGGTGGTGCTTTTTCCTCTCTGCCACGGATGGGGTGTTTTTTGGGCATGGTCACTGTGTCGTGGAGGTGGGGCCATTGGTCACACTGCAGGGATAGAATAGATGGGGCTTAAACAGTTGCTGGCTGTAGCTACAGGAGTTCAATGTTAAAGTCTGAAACAAGCCTGAAGCAGCCCTTAAGTAACTTTGAGCAAGAATAACCCTTGGATGACACAGTAGTTCACCTCACACAGTCGTTTGTCTTCCACCTCAAAATCTGCCTTGGGTAAGTGAATGTAGAGCCAGGGTTGGCTTTCTGTGGCTCCTCATTCAAATGTTCTGCCAGTTTACAGAGCATCCTCAATCACCCTTTTGGTTCACTGTTCATTCTGCAATATTTCTTGCTAGGATGAAGATGCATGTAGGCAGCCTTTAGCTCTTACACCCCACGCCCTTGGAACAGCTTCTAAGAGATCTTGTGGGGAGCTAAAAAATGGCTTTTAATGAATAGATATTAATTGTTCAGTTGCTCAGGTCCCATTTGGTGTAGTTTTTGTTTTATTGTTTTGATATATTTTCCTTTAGGTCATTATTTGTCTAAAATATGCTGTATAAATAAAGACAGGATTTAATTGAATTGTGACTTTGTCTCTTTCCAGAGGTATAGGATCAGCTTTAAAGGTTAGAGTCTAAAGTGTTTTTCTTCCTTGCAGAAGAAAACACTTTCTGATGTCATCAAAAAAGAACAAGGGAGGGAGACAGAGGAGAGAGAAGAAGTGGGAGAAAGTTACATAAGGGGAGACAGGGAGAGGGGGAGGAGATAGTAAAATATAGTCAGAGGGGGAGAGACAGGAGAAAAGGGGAAGAGAGACAAAGTGCTTTTTTTGTTGTAAATCATATTGTATTGTTTTTCCTGGTCATGTTGTGTCATATTGTGTTACGTTTCCTGTTCATGTTGTGTCATATTGTGTAGTGTTTTTGGTTCAGAATCAGAATCAGCTTTATTTGCCAGATATATGTACACAAAAAAGGAATTTGACTCTGGATTATACAGACTCACAATATGCTTACTCATAAAAGACACAAAGGACACTCAACAAGAGTCACCGACTGCAATATACATTACACATAAATACACAAAATAACCAATCAACAACATAGTAAGACTGGTGAGACAGTAGTGCAATGAGCAGGCTATAAAGGGTGCTGGAAATAAATATTATTGTGCAGGTATTATTATTTACATAATGACAGTGGATGTGATCTTTATATATATGATTTATCATATTGTGTCATATTGTGTTGCGTTTCTTTTTCCTGTGTGTCATATTGTGTTGTGTTTCCTATTCATGTTGTGTCATATTGTGTTGCGTTTCTTGTTCCTGTGTGTCATATTGTGTTGTGTTTCCTGTTCATGTTGTGTCATATTGTGTTGTGTTTCCTGTTCATGTTGTGTTATATTGTGTTGTGTTTCCTGTTCATGTTGTGTCATATTGTGTTGTGTTTCCTGTTCATGTTGTGTCATATTGTGTTGTTTTTGTGTGGTTGTGTCCTGTTGTGGGTGGTAATGTATTTATTGTGTGGTTGTGTTGTGTTACAGGGTTGTAATGTGTTGATTGTGCGGTTGTGTTGTGTTACAGGATTGTCATGTGATGATTGTGTGGTCGTGTTTTGTTACAGGGTTGTGATGTGTTGATTGTGCGGTTGTGTTGTGTTACAGGGTTGTGATGTGTTGATTGTGTGGTTGTATTTTGTTACAGGGTTGTGATGTGTTGATTGTGTGGTTGTTTTGTTACAGGGTTGTGATGTGGTGATTGTGTGGTTGTGTTTTGTTACAGGGTTGTGATGTGTTGATTGTGTG
>JACXGJ010011584.1:0-13627 GCA_016801105.1 Esox niger | reverse complement strand
ATATACGCTGAAACTGAATGACAATAGGACAGTACTGCGGCGATATCATTCACAGTTTAATTTAGAGATGTTTCATATGCAGCTAAGTAGTCAAAACACTCTCTGTGTCCAAAATGTGAAATGATCATACCTTTTTGTAAAAAAGAAAATGATGCCTTTTATGTTCCACTTCCTGTATTAAACATCCCATGTGAGTTCCTTTGCATAGGCTATAGCCTAATATCTCTCTGTCAGTCCACATGCAGGTTTTGTTTCGGTAAGTTGACTACAAGCCTAGCCTACCAACTGTCAGAGTGCGGATGGGGTACCCGCGGCTGCAGCTCCAACAGCTCTAGCCATGGGTGTCCGGGGAACGTTGTTGGAGACGAAGGGGGACCCTCCACGTTACGTCATCAGAATTAATTGTAGGCAATTGCGCGCGCTACCACCGACAACAGCGAGTTATAGTTTTGTTACAATAAGTACGCTTCAGGAATTTCTTGAAAATGCTGAAGGCTATAGCTCCTTATGGCAGCATCCCCATGAAAACATGTATGAGTCGATTGCCAACTAATATGGCCAGCTAACCTGGAGAAATTAGTAAAACTTTCTGACAAAAATTTAAGATATTTTGTTGAAATTTTGAATCAAATAGAATGTGGAATGTAATCGTTGCTAAAGCCTATGGCATTCGCAGATTGCAGCTAGAGAGCAAATATATGTATACAATAAAACATATTCGCATAATGCTTAAGAGTGCATTCAATGGATCACATAGGCATATCATCGCCTAAAGCCTCGAGGTATTTTCACAAAGTTATCAAGCCCTTAAATACTGCCTTTGTGCCACACCCACGACGTATTTGGTCAATTTCTATTTAAATGAGCATAATTCTATTTAAATGAGTATGATTTTAATAAGGAATAAAATATTCCCAAACTGCTTCACTATGGGGATTATATAAAGACAAGTGAGATAGAAAATATAGGCTATATGGAGGCAGTCAAATAATAATAAGACTGTAATAATTGCAAAAAAGTAATTTTGCCCATGTGGTTCATGTGAATGGATAGTAGCTTCGGAACTGTAACGAGTAGCCACGTGTAATTGCTAGAATCTATAGAAGCCAGTGCAGGGCCTATTCCGTTTCGCGCCCGTGGTCATGGTTGGCGGTGGCCTGATTGAGCTGAACCGATCCAATTAAGGTGGTGTCTTTGAACGAGGTTTACGTTTAGCTATGCATGTGTTATATTTAATCTAATTTGGCCATTATTCCCTTTGACTGCTGGCAGGAGACCTAGACCATGGCTCATGGGTCAACTTTTCATCACATTTGAAATATCGAACATAGCTAGGCCTAGGCATACCTAGGCAAAGCCTACTCGTAATCGTCAAAACATTGGCAAATTTAGGACAAACGAAATAATAAACCTTTCTTACCCCCTCAGTATGAGGTCATTTGGTGGTGCGTCTCTGCACGCGCGCTGAGCGGAGGCTGCCATGGGAACCAACCCGAACCTCTTAGCAGCCGGTTTGGAGGACTCTTCCATCATTAACATTTCTTTTAAGCTCATCCCCACTGTTTTTTATTAAAATAAAATCTCAACGTTAAATTGTAGACGCTCCCCGTGAATCGACTGGCGAGAAATGAAATGCCTTTGGGCGTTATTCAGTTGCTTTTTATGCAGAGCTTCCTGTGGAAAGCAGGAATTGGATGGACAATCCCCAAACCGGAATTCCTGTGAGTGTTTCGCGCTGATAAAACCGTTCTACTACACAAACACTCTCCATCCTGCTCAAACCGCTTTGTGAATCACTTTTTGAAACGTTGTTCTGTCTACAATATTGCCTACAGTCAGGAGTATTGAAGGGAAATACATTTTCAGTTGAAGATATTTTAATCATTATTTAACATGCAAAAATGGAAAAATGTGTATGCTGCTTGAACATTAACCTATACCTTTAAATACAGTTGTAGTAAGCATGTTATGGCAACCAATGCATAGGCCTGTGCTCAAATGTTTCCTTTTGTTTTTGTAACATTGAAACTCTAAAGTCATCTAACTAAACACTGGACCTCGAAGCCAGTACCCAAACCCTAACCCTCTTTTCAGTTGGTAATTCAAGTGAATGTGTACCTAAGCAGTATAATGATTTGTTGTTGGTCTCATTTTGTTCAGAAGTAAAACTAGGAAGTTAGTCAGCTCATGTTAAAAGACAGGGCACTCATGTCTCTTTGATTTACGATTAGTCCGGTTGACATGCAGTCTTCATTTGTCATAATTAGTGGGCCAAATGACTGCAAACACATTTATCTCTCTCTTTTTCTGTCTGTCTCTCTCTCTCACACACACACAAACACACAGACACACACACAGACACACACACACATACACACACACACACACACACACGCACACACACGCACACACAATTGGTTGCACAGAAGTACTCCACTCTAAACAATTATTCTCTGTCTATGAAATGCATATTCCAAAGTGGCTGAAGCTTTTGAGAATAGGTTTGACCAGAACAGAAAGTGTGTCCAACACGTTCTTCACCTGTCACCTGGCCACGTCATACATTAACTATAGTGGGACAACTAATCAGAGACCGTGGATACTCCCCAGCTACATATCTCGCCATTGAGGAGAATGTGAAAACGATGCATTTCAATTCATCTTTCAGAAATACTGTATGCAGAATTCTATAGTTGAATGCTTTTTTATTCAATTTTTTTTTTAAACATTTGTTGAGAAGATAACACTTTTGGTTGTAATGTTCATCTTTGGTCCCCCACGCCCCCCGCCACCCCCCCGGAAAAGAAAGTGCAGGGTTTCAAATGTACATGAAGAAAATGTTGCTGTACATACTAGTGGCCTACATGTCTACATTGTCATAACACACGATGGGAATTAGAAATTAATAGATCAGGGGCTGTTTTTTTAATTAATATTTTTCTTTCTTTGGTCAATTTGAGGGCTATTCATAAACAATCTGGGGCTATAGCCGTGGACGCCCAGGCCTTATGACGCAACTGATCTTTGGTAATAATTTGATATTTATGTACATACACATTACCGAACCACCAAAGACTGGTCTAGGGGTCCAAGCCATTGTCTCCAGGGCACATGTACTGCAGCATAGGTGCCAATCCCAGCCACTGATCTTTCAGCAAAACTCTCCACTTCACGCTATCTCTATCCATACATACTAAGTGTCAGTACTATCCGTAGAAAAAGTGAATGCACAATGCACATATTTTGGCCTCAAACATAAGGAAGTGTTGTATACTTTTATTTCAGCGCAATTCTCAAAAACAAAATATTTAAATGAATGGTTTGATATTTTCAGGTTTCAAAATTATTGGCACCCTACAGTCAATATTTTTTTAATTCTCTCCTGGAGTGGATAACAGCACTGAGCCCAATCTTTTAAAGTCTGACAAGGCTGGCACACACTTTTTGATGGATCTTCGATTATTAGTGATTTTAGGATGACAAGACATTCCATCCCCATCTTCCTCACCATGCCTGGGGCCAATATGCTCATGCATCCTATTATTTGCCAAGATTATTAATAAGAATTCTTTAAGGGTGCCAATATTTTTTAAACCTATGTTTTGCATAAAAGTTTTTACTACTCAATAAAATATTTTGTGCTTGAAAAATGATTGTTTGTTACTGAAATTAACGTGTACAGATGCCCCTTATATTTGAGCCCAAACTTTGTCACCTTTTTGTAATTTATTTTTTTAGTTTACATACTTTTGCTGAAGTGTTCCAGTACCTATTGAGTTGAAATTAAATACGTATAATAAAACATAGTTATAGAGTAAGATAGCGGTTATGTGAAATGACCCAACTTTCTGGGTTAGGCTTGTGTTTATTCCAGAGGTAAGTTTGACGGCTTGGTGATTTGGAGGTTGTGGACTAGCGGTGTGACGGTTCATTTAACACACACTGTTTTTTCTGTGATAACAAAGAAACCAACCACGGCCGAGGGACACAGTCGTACCATGCACACCAACAACACACTCAGAACACTCTGTCAAGGAAAAGTTCAAGGAATTATTTTCTTTCTTTGAACGGAGGCACGTTTTCTATAGCCTAGTCAATGCCTTGTTGAAGATCTAGCCCAGAAAAAGATGCTGATTGCTGAGACAAAAAAAGCTGAAGCAAAGCAGTATTTCCTGCTAAAGAGGAAGCAGGAAATGGCTGTAGAAGTGAGATTCCAATGTCAGGTCCCCTGGAACAATAAAAATCTCACTTGTGCAGGAAGCGGACATGCGTCAAAGGGGTCTTGACAGATTTGGCTGAAGGGCAGAATCACTGATCCAGCAGAGGGTCTGAGGGAAGGGTCATTGTGCCCATGCTATGGCCTGAAGAGTTCCACACAACATAAACGAACTGTCCCGATAGAGCAGAGATACTTTAGTCAATCAATCAAATCAATCAAATTCATTCACATAGCTCTTTTTAGGTCAACAGTTGTCACAAAGTGCTTATAAAAAACACCCAGCCGAAACCCACAGTGGCTAGGAAAAACTCCTTAAGAGGAGCCGAAATATAAGAAGAAACGTAGAGGAACCAGTGACCAGTCCCCCTCTTGGCCAGTCCTTTAGTTCAGTCAATATAGAAAGTATAGTGGGGCTGGGATGGACATACAGTATAGAAAGGGTCAGTCGTATAGCGAGGGGGGCAAGGGAAAGAGTGAGGGAGAGAGGGAGTTAGAGAAGGAGAAAGGGAGGGGAGAGGGAGTAGGAGAAAGCGATTGAAAGCCATCATAACAGTCAATAGGACTGAGCGTTCTCAGCACAGTTATAGTTCATGATAGTACATTGATATCAAAATATATTTTAAGTTTATTTTGAATTTCTAAACAGAATAGCACATAATTGGATAACAACTAGGTATATTTGATCATTGCACAAAAATTGAGTGAAGCAGTTCAACAGCCCATTACACACAGCATTTAAAAATTTGTATTGGCTGGTTGCCCAAAGTGGATTTAGTTTATTTAATGAAAATAACTACTAAATATACTTTATTTGTCTAATAGATTTCCGTGAAATTCTTTTGACCCCTTGACCTTAAATCAGTGTGCAGTTATCCAATGTGTGTATGTGTGTTTCTGTTTCCAGATTTAACTCCCCCCAACTTTCTAAGTTGCTACAGTTCTCTTTATAATTTTCATTTGGCTTACTTCTCACGCTATTTCTAGATTCCTAATTTCCCAGATTCAATGAAGAATATATTTTTAAGAGGTTGCCATGTTTCTGCGGTTTTCCAGCAAACTGCTAAATTTGGTTGTCTCAGTAGTTTCAGTTTCAGTACTTCTGGACCAGCAAAGCACGGGATCATTATTTCTGGACCAAGAGCACAGAATAGCAGTAGTTCTGGACCAGCAGAACACAGTTTCGGTAGTTCTGGATAAGCAGATCACAGGATCAGTAGTTCTCAACGAGCAGAACACAATATCAGAAGTTCTGGACAAGGAGAACACAATATCAGTAGTTTTGTTCCAGCAGGACACAGTAAAATTGTAGTATTTCCAGAAATATTTTCACAGAGTCTGGACATATACAGGATGTGTTTGTATGTCTGAGTGGATTCATAAGTGTATGTGCTCGCTGTTGGTGTAGGGGGCCAGACAGGTCAAATGTTCAGCAGTGTTGGTGTATGGGGTCAGACAGGTCAAGAGTTCAGCAGTGTTGGTGTATGGGGTCAGACTGGTCAAATGTTCAGCAGGGTTGGTGTATGGGGTAAGACTGGTCAAGTGTTCAGCAGGGTTGGTGTATGGGGTCAGACAGGTCAAGTGTTCAGCAGGGTTGGTGTATAGGGTCAGACTGGTCAAGTGTTCAGCAGGGTTGGTGTATGGGGTCAGACTGGTCAAGTGTTCAGCAGTGTTGGTGTATGGGGTCAGACTGGTCAAGAGTTCAGCAGTGTTGGTGTATGGGGTCAGACTGGTCAAATGTTCAGCAGGGTTGGTGTATGGGGTCAGACTGGTCAAGTGTTCAGCAGTGTTGGTGTATGGGGTCAGACAGGTCAAGTGTTCAGCAGTGTTGGTGTATGGGGTAAGACTGGTCAAGTGATCAGCAGAGTCAGTGCAGGGGTTCAAACAGGTCAGATGTTTTCCAGGGTTGGTGTTATTGTCTGGCAGGTCAATATGTTTTCTTTTCTGCAATATAATCAACACTATGCCATGTGGGCCTTTGCTTCTTGTGACCAACCAGTGCAGATAATTTTGAAGCAAAAGGACAAACTTTTTTTATAGAATTTTTGTTTTACAATTTAAGATTTTTAGGTCAAGTGCTGTTTATTTTTTTTATTTCAGTTCAATATGTCGTTTTTCCTATCATTTCTTTTTAAAACTGAGTTATTTTACTTTCCTAGTCACATTGTTTCCCATCATATGCAGCCTCATGTTTGTTGTATGGCTTCACAATTGTGTATGAGTGTGTTTATGTGGAATGTGTGTGTGTGTGTGTGTGTGTGTGTGTCTGGGCGGCGTGGCAGGTGTGTGTGTCACTAGTGTGTGTTGACTCTAATGGGAGAAGTCAGGTATTTCTTCCTGATGACTGTGCTGTAGTCAACTCCTCCCTCTATTGATGACATCACCAGAATGTTTACAGAATTTGGCCCCAGTCTGTCTTTGTCACGTCTGTGTCTCAAACTGATATTTGCCCATCAAAACATCAATGGATAAATAGAGCAATAATAGAAAATAACAAACACAGGCATCCTTCTCTACACCCCCCCCCCCTCTCTGTATCTCTCTCTGTCTCTTCAATAAAAACACAGGCAGCTTCTCCTTATCTCAGTTGTAGATCTATGCTGTGTTTGCAGTCTCTGGGATGCTAAGACACTTGGACAGTCCTCAGCCGTAATGAAGGAATTTGAGGACACAAGCGAAGTAAGCAGAATGAGCACAATTTGACAGAACCAATGCTTTCAAAAAGCTGCTATTTTAATATGAGAATATAATGCTGTCAGTCCTTTTTTCAGTTTGCCTGTCAATGTTTGTCCGTCTAAAGGAAGAGGCTCGACTGGATGCTATGGATGGTTTGTAGAAGGTGTAAGGGAGAGAAGAGATAAGAACATATTGTCCCTGTGCACTAATGCTGACACGCATTGTAACACAACCACACAGCCTGCATACTAATCCATGACACTGTTCTGTTGAGATAAGAGGGGAGAGGATGAGAAAGAAGAAAGGAAGATGGTTGGACATGTATCTCTGGGACACTACACACATACTGCACACACACACACACACACTTTACCCCCTCTCCCTGTGCTACATACCTCTCCACCACTACCACAGTGATGACATGATTTCCATTCAGTCATGCCAAACAGGACATCCTGTGTCCAAGGCCTCAAACCTCGCTTTTTACCAACAACCCTTTCGAATGACATCATACAGTCACCAACCCATGTCACTTTGTGGAAGCTGTGAATGATAACAGCATTTTGGAGCGTGTCTTTCCATTCTGAATTGTCTTTGTGGTGGTACTGTCTTTTATGCACCTCGCTTCCTCTCTCTTGTCTTCCAGGGTGGGTGAGGGAGACTAGTTGACTTGTTCAGAAGTAGTATGAAGTCTGTCACTGGGTATCAACATTGTCATGTTGGTTTTACCATCCATGCTTACATCCCCTACAGAATAAGTGAAAATAGCCTTGCCAAATTTAGACTATAGCTCTCTGCATATTTATACTGTGAGCAACTTATTTGAAGCATGCCTTTTTATGGTCTCCCATCTTCAGATTTCTTCCCCTTGTTGCCATGGCCAACTGTCACAAACTATTATTGAAGGTCAGGGAAAGATAAAATTCCACTTAAACTCTGTTCCATCGAAATCCTGTGACAGGAGCTAGGTTTTAGACAGTTTTTCATGCAAGTATTTTAAGATAAAAATTTGCTATTAAGTGCAAAGATCAGCCAATACCGATGAGACGAAAGGAAACATGTATCAAAGTGATGGGAAACAAAATTGTAGAAATGAATGGAACTACAGATGATTTAAAGCATACCACTTCATCTGTGAAGCATGGTGGACACAGTGTCATGACATGGGCATGCATGGCTCTCTCTGGAATGATGATGGAACAAATTGATTGCAGAATAATTAATTCAAGTATACAGAAGCTTCTTGGCTTCCAATGTACAAGAAAATTCCACCAGACTCATTGGGTGGCGCTTCGCAATGCAACAGGAAAATGACCTAAAACACACTGCCAGTGCAACCTAAGTTCATCAGGGCAAAAAAATGGGACGTATTAGACTTGCCAAGTCAATGTCTTGATTTAATGTTGCACAAAATGTAGAGATGGAACTCTGACAGTATTGTTATTTTTTATTGATGTAACATAAACTGATAGGTTCCACCTGCCTAATATTGTGTAGATCCCACTTTTGCCATCAAAACAGCCCTGACGCATTGAGGCATGGACTCCACTAGACCTCTGAAGGTGTGCTGTGGTTTCTGGCACAAAGACGTTAGCAGCAGATCCTTTAAGTCCTGTAAGTTGCAAGGTGGGGTCTCCAAGGACCGGACCTGTTTGTCCATCACTTCCCACAAATGCTCGATTGGACTGAGATCTGGGGAATTTGGAGGCCAAGTCAACCCCTTGAACTCGTTGTTGTGTAGCTCAACCATTCCTGAACTATTTTTGCTTTGTTGGAGCGCAAATTATCCTGCTGAAAGAGGTCAATGCCATCAGGGAATGCCGTTGTCATGAAACGGTGCACATGGTCAGCAACAGTGCTCAGGTAGCTGGTACCTGTCAAAGTAATATCCACATGAATGGCGGGGCCCAACGTTTCCCAGCAGAACATTGCCCAAAGCATCACACTGCCTCCGCCTGTTTTCCTCCTTTCCATAGTGCCATGTGTTTTCCTTTCCATAGTGCCATGTGTTTTCCTTCCCATAGTGCCATGTGCCATGGGTTTTCCTCCTTCCCTGGTGCCATGTGTTCTCCAGGTAAGCGATGCAAACGCACCCGGGCATCCACATGATGTAAAAGAAAACATGATTCATCAGACCAGCCCACCTTCTTCCATTGCTCCCTTGTCCAGTTCTGATGCTCATGTGCCCACTGTAGGCACTTTCAGCAGTGAACAGGGGTCAGCATGGTCACCCTGACTGGTCTCCAGCCACGCAGCCCCATATGCAACAAACTGCGATGCACTGTGTTCTGACACCTTTCTATCAGTACCAGCATTCACTTTTTCAGCAATTTGAGCCAACGGTAGCTAGTTTGTTGGAGCAGACCAGACAGGCCAGCCTTCGCTCCCCATGTGCATCAATGAGCCTTGGCCACCCATGACCCTGTCGCCAGTTCACCGCTTTTACTTCCTGGTACCACTTTTGGGGAACACCCCACATGGGCAGCAGTTTTGGAGATGCTCTGACCCAGTAGTCTAGCCATCACAATTTTGCTCTTGTCAAAGTCGCTCAGATCCTTACACTTGCCCATTTTTCCTGATTCTAACACATCAACTTGAGGACAGAATTTTGCTTTGCTGCCTATATATTCCACCCACTGACAAGTGCTATAATACCGAGATTATCAGTGTTATTGACTTCATCTATCAGTGGTCATAATGTCATGACTGGTTATGGAATATGTGTTAAAACCAACAGAAATAAAGGGTGACAGTCTGGCTCATATTCAGTTATCTTGAATTTGAGCCAAAAGTTTTCCTAGATTTGTTTCATGAAGCTGGCTGTGTGAGTGTGAACATTTACACCATAACAGTTTTAAATTATCTCTCTAGTTCAGATCAACTGGGATTTCATGGTACGTTTTTGCAAATATATTTTTTACAGGACACTGGTGCATCTCAGCAAGGTATAAAGTTACATGGGGATGTAATTTTTCTTTGTCAGCTGTCCAGTGGTATGTTCAACTTCAGTTGAGACTTGTCATCAGTATTATCTGGCACACTGTTGATGTTGTGTGAGTGTACGTGTGAGGGAGCAAATTTTTTTGTTTTAAGAATATTATTTTCTCAAAGATGTTCAAACAATTTGCACCCCTTAAGATTTTTACAAACCAAATCAAATGTGCATTCAGGAGCCCATAAGTGGGGCAGTGTAGTTGTGCTTCTCAGAAGCTGCGCCGTTCAAATCCTGTTTATGGCATACTGATGATCTGTTCCCTTATCTTAAAACAATGGAAAAGGCTCAAAACTGTTTTCCCTACAAAGGGAGTTTGGACAAATAAAATCATGTTGACACTTTTGAGAAATAAATGTGTCATTTGAGAAATGTGTGATTTTGGTTTTGTTGCCTTGAATCATGAACAAAATAATATACATCACGTGTTGAAATATCCCAACACCCTACATATTTATTTTATATAGATTTTTAAAAATATTCCTTCAGTTCCAATAATCTTGCCTGTATGAAAATGCCCATAGATGCACCCCGGAGATTTCCGTTTGACTGATGGGACACAACACTCCACTCAGTCTTATGTTAGCATTGAAGCCAGAGGCTTAACTGAACTGTATTTAATGGAGCCGACAGGAGAGTGTGTTGTAAACTCAGGACTGGTTGTCAGAGAAGCAGTGGGGTTGCTGCTCGTGATGAGAGGTTTATTAGACTGCAGCCACGTGCCTTGAAATGCCACATCTCTTCTGACTGAGCAGACGACAGGACTCACTGAGGAATGGAATCTGCCAATTGCAGATGTGGGCTATATTATTTCCAGCTTCTCTGTGCTGGGCTGGGATCAGTTTTAGAAATATTGTTGGTTTTCTTTGTCGTTAGGCTTCCAGGTCAGCTTCTGATTGGGATGTTAACATGCTCTGGAGACAGTTATTGTTATGCACAGGTCTGTGATCAGCTTACTCTCTTGTAATCACACAGACACAAAATTGGCTATTTGGCAGCATGACCCAAATGATATACAGCTGTGCCAGAAATCACATAAATACATTCATATTTCCACCCCTACATACTCAGTTGGGCACACATACCAAATGGTAAAAATGTCAATGAACAAAACAACAAAGTCTCTGAGTACAGTGTTGGGCCCCCACCAGCCTCCAGAACCCTATTCTGGAGGGACGGAACTCCAGTCATCCAACAGATATTAACCCCATTTGTATTTCAGTTGATGGTGGTGGAGATCGCTGGGTAATGTGTCAGTACAAAATCTACCGTAGGCGTTCAGCTGAGCTGGTGTCCGTTTCCTGTGAAGGGCATATGATTCACATCATTCCCACACTCGTCCAACCATTCAGTGACCCCTCGTACACCGTGGATGGAGACATGATCATCCGAGTGGAGACCACTCCTCTCATGATGGGAATGTTTCGCTGGAAGTGTACGGTGATCACTAAGTTAAGAATAACTTAGTGATGATTTGTGGAGACCTTTCCATACCACTTTTGAATTAGTCTAGCAGTGTATATGGCATTATCATTGTGGAACATTGGAACATTAGGCAAAAGTATTTACACTATAGGGTGCCCCGGGACCTGGGAAATATTCCTCTGACGTTATACGACAATGTTGAGCCATTGTCGGACCCAGTGTCTGCCACCAGGCGGCTGCCCATACTGTTATGAGCCCACACCATGTTTAACATTAGGCAGCAGACATCGTAGGCTGATGTCATACTTTGACTTTCGCCAAACCTAAACCAGTCTGGATATAGGACATAGCGTGGTTGATGACTCATCAGATCAGAGCACTTTTTTCCATTGATTAGGGGTCCAGGTTTTGTGCTCCCAACACCAGGTTGGTGCGTTGGCCTTGGAATCAGATGTTTTCCGAATGGGAGACCTAACTTGAATTCCAGCTTTACATTTTTTGTGGAGACTGGGTCATAGAGATGCTGATTCAGTTGGGTGGTAATTTTTTAGGCTGTGCTTTTGGGGGCATTAACTATCCAGTTAAGAGTCCGTTGATCCCTGTCAGTCAGTTCTGTTTCTCTTTGCCGATGCTGTTTGTCAATTTTCAGCATCTGCTGTCATGATGTGAAACTGTTATGAGATTTCGGAGGCCCGGGCAACACCTTGAACTCCTTGTCACCCTCCCACAGTACAAGTAATGGCGCAAACGTTCAAGGCTGTCCATGTGATGTAAAAGTAAACAGGACTCATTAGACCTTCTTCCACTGCTCCAAGGTCCCGTTTCGATGCTTTCGTGCCCATTGTAGGCACTTGGGAAGGTGGACAGGGATCATCATGGGCTCTTTATCTGCTGTGTGGGTACGCAGACCCATTGGTAGCAGGGTGGGATGCACTGTGTTTTGTGACACATTCCTCCTGTAACCACCATTAAAATGTTCAGTGACTTGTGTAACAGTAGACATTCTGTCAGTTTGGACCAGATGGGTTAGCCTTCATTGCCCTCATAAACCACTGCTGACCAGGAGAACCCCATTTCAGAGATGCTCTGATCCAGATTGTCCTCCTGTAGATCCACTCAAAAAAACTATAAACCAACAGGTAGTATTGGTGCCATGTTTTATAAGAGGAAATAAAAGACGTATATGCTTATGTGCCAACCTTTGTCTCTAATGACCGCATTTCAACTGACATTATGAACTAGAACTCAGTCAAATCTTTGCTTGTTGCGTATATATATTTCAGTTCAGTTTTCATACCCATCCTGAGAAGATTGTTGGAGATTAACATCAAACCACAGTCAGAAACGAACCGAATCATGGGCAACAGTTTAAATCTAGGAGACTTACTTGAAATCTACAGGACCCAGTCCATCGTTTACTTTATGTGAAACAAATCTTCAGGAAAATGAAAGTTGACAGTTTGCACTGGAATTCAATAAACCGAACGACTTAGCTGACAGGCGACACGCAAAGGGGCCTCAAATACATTGGATATCTCAGAAGCCTGGAGCTGTTTAAAAAGAAGACATTATTTCTACTTTGACCAACTTTCTCCCTTCTGCATGTCAGGGGTTTTGCAGGGAGGACTGTGGATGCAGGTCATGGGTGTATAGGAAACTGCCCTACATAATACACATGTTTTAAGCCATGCAGGCCCTGGTCATCTGTTTCCCTGTATACACGTCTCAGCCATATACGCTGCAGGCCTTGTTTCAAAATATTGCGCTGTACAGTGTTAAATTATAGTTAATTGCGACCCATTTTAGACTACCACACTGTGCTTCGTGGAGTGAAAAACACTTATCTGACACAGACCCTTAAAACCCAGAGTCAGTTACTGTGGACTATTAAAGTTGAGGACCTGCCTGTGTACCCAGTAGCAGACCGTCTTGGAAGCCTGACAAATAGCCTTTGACTTGTGACCTTGTTCCTGATTTGTCCTGGAGCATGTCTGTCTGTTTATGGTGAGAGGCTCTCTCTTAAACATGTCAATGACATTAGCAGCCTGGTCTTTATGTGGCCACAGTGTGTGACTGACAGGCTGTCAGCAGACACCTGAACAACCAGACACTGGCTAATAAAACGGAGGAAGGCTGATTAACCCCTGCAGGTACAAACAACAAGCCGTCAGCCAAGCAGTTGTTAAATTCAACATGCTTTTCCATATGGGGCCTTCCACCTCAGGGACAATTAATCCCATAGAAAACATGAGTCTTAGCACCTACTATATCAGTACCCCCCCCCCCCCCCCCCCCCCCCCCCCCCCCCCCCCCCCCCC
>JACXGJ010011583.1:0-19531 GCA_016801105.1 Esox niger | reverse complement strand
GAAGGGTAGGATAGGGTTACGGTACAGTAGGGGAGGGGAGGGTACAGTAGGGGAGGGTATAGGAGGGAAGGGTAGGATAGGGTTACGGTACAGTAGGGGAGGGTGGGTACAGTAGGGGAGGGGAGGGTACAGTAGGGGAGGGTACAGGAGGGAAGGGTAGGATAGGGTTACGGTACAGTAGGGGAGGGTGGGTACAGTAGGGGAGGAGTAGAAGTACCCTGAGTGTTAATTTGTGCCCGTTGTGCCTCTTGGCGTCTCCAGGGTAACGAGGATGATGCCATGGCCCAGCCCCCTTCTGGTCTGGCTCTCAATGAAAACACCACCTCAGGAGACCAGGTCTTTATGAGAGGGTTTCCACAGCGCCGCCCCGGCCTCCAGTAAATCCTGGGCCCTAAATGAATAACAATAATAACCCTAATCATAATATTAGTAAAACAGCTATTCACAGCTGTCATCTAACTCCAATCAATCAACTCTAATTGATGAGCAACATTAAATAAATTAGCACTAATGTTTAACATGTTTCGGGTGGAATGGGACGTTTCTGTTCTGAAATGTTTCATCAAACAGAGTTTCTGTTGGACAAAAAGAAACATTTGCCAATTTGTCAAACAGAATGAAACAGGGAGGAACCTAGCAGAATGTGTTTGATTGAAACTCAGTTTGATTAAATGTTTTGTAGCTGAAACATGTTTGTTTGGCACTCTGAATACGCCCCTGGAGTCCGTAATTCTGTTCCTCCTCTGCCTCCCACTCAGCTGAAAGATGGTGTAGTGTATTGGAGAATAAGGGACGCTGGTGGGAGTCCATAACAACGCCTTCTGGTTGATTTCTTAAATGACCAACTGTAGAATAGAATGATGTGTCATAAAAAAAATAAGATGGGTGTGCAAGACATAGAGGGAGGTTTGTGCGTGTGTGCGTGTGTGTGTGTGTGTGTGTGTGTGTGTGTGTGTGTGCGCGCGCGTGCGCGTATGTGTGTGCGTGTCTGTGTTTGTGTGAGAAAGGTAGAGGGAGGTGTGTGTGTGCGCGTGTGTGTGTGAGAAAGGTAGAGGGGGGTGTGTGTGTGTGTGTGTGTGTGTGTGTGTGTGTGTGTGTGTGAGGTAGAGGGAGGTGTGTGTGTGTGTGTGTGGAATGCTCTAACAACTCTTGCTGTCTTTTCATCCACAGTGGATGGAGCTCAGATTCAACACACTAGCCAAGTGCCCCCACTGCAAAAAAATGTAAGTTCCTCCAACCTCCCATCATTCACAGTTGCTGGGCCAAGCTTGTTCTGTCCAATAGCATTCAATGTTCTCAGGAGGTCTCCTCAGTTTCCCCAGACTCAACCAGGGTCACTTGGCCAATCCATTTGTCTTCCCTGGCTCTCAGACTCTGTAGTCGGCAGTTAATCTAGACATCTGACAGGTATTAATGATGGAGAGATGTACGAATACCAGTCTGTCTGAATACTAGCAGGCTGAGTGCCAGAATTCATCCTGGCTGGCTGAGATTGGAAGCAGCTATCGTCACTGAAAAAAGTTGCGTTGCTAGAAATAGATGTACATTCACACCTTCAAGGAGGCGTGAAGCCCCAACGTCTGTGAATTTGCCACTGTTGTTTCGGAAAAAGGAAGGAATAAACGGAAAATCACTTGCTACATGAGTCCAAGCCACTGAATGCATAATAGGCTCATAGAAACCTATTCAGACAACCAGATGCATTGAGTCTCTTGGCACCTGAGCCAAATGGCATGGCACAGATCAGTACCAGGTTCTGTCTCCTGGTCCACACTCCTTTGGACAAGAGCAAATGGGCTTTGGTGTTAGGTCGTACACTCAGGACAGCCTCTAGGTTTCCACTTGGAGGAGAAGAGGAAAAGTGAGGTGGGAGGAGAGGTGAGTGGGGAGGATTAGGGGGTGCTCTAGGGCCTTCTGGTTTGCAGTGATTCCCCAGGAATGTTTCTGAACCCAGTCACATGAGGACCATGTGAAGGCCAGCAGAGACTTAGGTGGAACACACACAGCTGGGCATGTGATCCCCATGGCTCCTGACCCCAGCCAGCCAATCAGGACACGTCTGACTCACAAGATCATCTGGGCACCCGGTGGAATTAGATAAGCAGTCCTTTTTTTAAAGCCATGTCCCCCCATCTCCCTCTCTCCATTTCTCTCCCCCTCTCTCGCTCTCCCCCTCTCTGTCAAAACCTGTATAACACAGTGTGTATGTAAGATGTTGCTGCTATATATACAACTAGTGAGTAGTAGAGTCAATCCTCCCCCAGGATGGAGCGATCAGAGAAACCCTGCAGCCATGTTGGCTGTTTCTCCTAACCAAGAACAGTTCAAAAAAAATCTTGACAACACATTATCCTGTTTGGAGTCTTTCTAGGAAAAGTGTGTTATTTTATTGTTCATTTGAACATGTTTAAATAATAATGGCGCTGTGTCTTCTTCCCTGCCTGCTTCTCAGATCGTCGGTTGGTAGTGCTCTCCCTAGGAGGCGCTGTTGTGCCTATATCACTGTAGGGATGATCTGCATATTCATTGGAGTGGGATTGACTGTAAGTACACTATTCCCTTTGCAGTGCACTTCTTTTCACTGGGACCTCAAAGGGAACATCAAGTCAATTTCCCTCTATTGTAAATAATCCAATTATCTTTAAGATTTATTTTATTTGTTTTGTTTTGATGATTGGTGTGTGTGCGTGTGTGTGTGTGTCACTATTCTGTGAAGTAGATTTACCCATCCATTCTTTGTGCAATTAAATGACACACATGTTATTTGTGTGTTATCATGACGGGGCAACATGTTATTTCCGTTATCATGCCGGGATAACATGTTGGTTGTGTGTTATAATGACGGGATAACATGTTGGTTGTGTGTTATAATGACGGCATAACATGTTGGTTGTGTGTTATAATGACGGGATAACATGTTGGTTGTGTGTTATAATGACGGCATAACATGTTGGTTATGTGTTATAATGACGGTATAGCATGTTGGTTGTGTGTTATAATGCTGGGATAACTTGTTGGTTGTGTGCTATAATGATGGGAAAACATGTTGGTTGTGTGCTATAATGATGGGATAACATGTTGGTTGTGTGCTATAATGATGGGATAACATGTTGGTTGTGTGTTATCATGATGGGATAACATGTTGGTTGTGTGCTATAATGATGGGATTACATGTTGGTTGAGTGCTATAATGATGGGATAACATGTTGGTTGTGTGTTATCGTGATGGGATTACATGTTGGTTGTGTCTTATAATGATGGGATTACATGTTGTTTGTGTGTTATCATGACGGAAAAACATGTTGGTTGTGTGAATTCATGATAGGATAACATGTTGGTTGTGTGTTATAATGATGGGATAACATGTTGGTTGTGTGTTATAATGATGGGATAACATGTTGGTTGTGTGCTATAATGATGGGATAACATGTTGGTTGTGTGTTATAATGATGGGATAACATGTTGGTTGTGTGTTATCGTGATGGGATGGGTTAGTTGGGTTAGTGACATCTAAGCATGAATCTGACCACTCTGTGCTATAGGACAATCCATTTTAATTTCAACCAGTAACAATGTTAATTTAGCAACAATGAAGAAATCAGTATATTTATTCAATCATTTTTCTGCCCCCACCTCTCTCCAGGTTGGCACTCAGGACTTTGCCAGTCGCTACCATGCCACCTACGTGTCCTGGGCTTTTGCCTACCTTCTGGGTCTAATCTGTCTGATACGAGCCTGTTACTGGGGGGTCATCAAGGTTAGCTATCCAGAAAACAGCTTTGCGTAGGCAGACACAACTGTAAATCTCTGTTGTAGATGTTCTTGTTATTATTCAGATCAAAGGTCAGTCCGTTCTGGTACAATCACTCCTGGTCCAAGATGACAGAATTCCAGTCCTGGTTTCACCACAGAAACCCATTATAATAAAAGGATCAGAACTGTAGATATTTATAATTGTTATATTGTTTCGATACATTATAACGTGTGATTGACATAATTTACACTGGAAAACGGCAATAAATATGACGATGATTATGACAATAAATACGACGATGACTGACGATGATTATGACGATAAATACGACGATGATTATGACGATAAATACGACGATGATTATGACGATAAATACGACAATGATTATGACGATAAATACGACAATGATTATGACCATAAATATGACGATGATTATGATGATAAATACGACAATGATTATGACGATAAATACGACGATGATTGACAATACGACAATGATTATGACAATAAATACGACGATGATTATGACAATAAATACGACAATGATTATGACGATGATTATGACGATGATTATGACGATGAATACGACGATGATTATGACGATAAATACGACGATGATAATGACTATGAATATGACGATGATTATGACGATAAATACGACGATGATTATGACGCTGAATACGACGATGATTATGACTATGAATACGACGATGATCATGACGATAAATACAACGATAATTATGTCGTGGACTACAACGATGATTATGACGATAAATACAACAATAATTATGACGAGGAATACAACGATGATTATGACGATGATTTTACTAGGAAGCCAGACTGCGGGTTTGGGTCTCCTAGACCAGGTAAAAGTACTAGCTGGCTGTCTGACTGACAGACTTTTGCCGGGCTGAATTGCTGGCTGATTGATGAACATGGTACCCGTTTTACGTACTGCATTTTGTTACCGACCAGACCAAATGAGAATAATTATTGAGAACAGTTTTGCCCATTGCACTACAATTATATGCAATTATTTTGTTCTGTTGCTGCTAGTTACCCCAGCTCCAAACGCTGTCTCCTGTCCCAAACATCCACCCTGCCTGTACACACTTGCTCCTGATTTTAATACTTTAAAATGATTGACTACTTCCCCCTTGGACCTGTGTACCAACTTTGTATTGTACTGTCTTGTAAGTCATAGTATTTCAACATGCTTTATGCTTCCACTCCCAATACAGCATTAACCTCTGGTTCTGTGTGTAAACGCTAGTTGTCATACCCACTCCTGATTCGCTGCATTGAAACTGCCTTTTTATCACTGGGGGGAGAATGACATTCATTTTAAAGCACACCTGGTCTATAATTGAAAACATGACAAGACATTTCAAAGAAAACTTATTCTCTGCTTCAAGATCCACATCTACTGTTTGAAATGGTAGAACAATGAATGTTAAGTGTTCTTTTGAGTTAGCCTGCCTCTTTTAACCCCAGACTGAAACAAGCAAACAGCTCATGATTATTTTCTTTAACAAATTCAGCATTAGATTTTAGACTTTCTGTTCAACCATTAGCGTTTTTTTAATGGGTCAGCTTGGGCACCAGAGGGATATTTTGTTTACTTTTGTTCAGCTTAGTGGGACTAGTGTTTGCCACTAATGTTAGACAGTAGACAAAAACACATTTAAGCATAAATGACATAATCCGAATATTTGCTTCTCTGTATTATGCAAAGCCATGTGGTTGTACCGAATATTTTGAAAGGGAATATTTACCTTCCATCATCAATAGAAGGTCAAAGTTCCTAATGGAATTCTCAAATGGCTGTAAATAACTACAGTTCACATTGCTACTTGGAGGTCAATGCTATTCTGTGGGGGTTCCTTATGTTTTGGAGGAAAACACTGTTCACTGTTTTTCCTCTGCTCATTTTAACACATGACTGAAAGATTATATTCAAATGAAAACAAAAGTTTGAAGCGCCAAATTTCTCTTACTTTATTCTATGAAAAACAGTTTCTTTGTAATTGGTTGATACAGGATGTTTTATAGGAAATAATCATGCCCAGTTTGTATTTTTATTTATGCTGGTTATCTGATGGGAAAAGCTACAATAGTGTTATGCTGTAGATGCAGATTTAAAAAATGAGAAAAAGGATGTTTGAGCATTTTTATTTTTCATGTTTGGACTCGCCACACTTATAGGAAGTTGCATGTTGTTGTCTTTGTTGTTTTTCTAAATGACACCAGTGGTTTCTAAGAAAGGAAAGATCCTGTTTCAGTCTTCTCCACAGCTCTCCCTCCTGTGTTTCTAGAATGTAACCCTCTTCCTGCTGTGAGCCTGTTTCTCCTAACTCCAGGAATACCTAGATAGCATTGCAGTAGATCAGCAATCCTGTCCAAAAAGAAATGGGCGCATCTCCTAATGAATACTGTTAAGAAGATGATGACACAGTCTCTCTTTGTACATAGTCAAGTCAGCAAATTAAAACAAACTGTAGCTTGAAATAAGTTGGAATATGAAATGGCTTGGGTCTTTTTAAAAATTATAATTTATCAATAAAATAAACAAATGTTACTCTTGCTGTTGTGTTTTTGCACTTTACATTAATCAATGTGTCAGTACTTGACGTCAGTAAAGGTCCAATGCGGTTAGCCGTGAAGAACAACATTCCCCAAATGGACATGATGGATGAATGAATCCCAAAGGGAACCATATTCCCTTTATATTGCACTACTTTGGACCAGAACCAATAGGAAATATTGTTCCATGAAAACACAACATTAACATTTAGTGCTTACGGGATTTTAAAAGATCAGCAGAAAATATGTTCACTGTCCCTCCAGTCAACCACTTACCATCAACTATTGAGAGAAAATGATGTGTGTATTCTAACGCGTGTGTGTATCCTGAGCTGGTTAACCATTTCAGCTTTGAGAGCACTAGTATCAGATGTTTACTACTGTTCATAATTCATTATCAGTCAATATACAATAATATTAAACCAGTTGGGTGAGCTAAACAGAAAATTGAACCAGGCAACACCAGAGAGTTGGTTTGATCCATGGATGTTCTGCGATATAGAACCGGCCTGGTCTCATGGCCAGTGTTCACTATGAACAGACATCCTAATGTGAGTTCTGGTTATATTATGGTTCAATACAGGATTATTGATGACGGTCAAATCATATCATTGAGGTGAACCAGTGCATCCTGGGAGGAGGGGGGAGAAATGGGAGGTGGCCTATGAAGATGTTTTACCAAACCCCACCTCTCCTATTGGCCGACCAAGGACCCATTGGTCCACTGTTTCTTACAGCTGCGAATTGATTGACATGGGGTTTGGTCTTCAAATATTCTCATTTTCTTTTCATTTGTTTTCAGTTCGATACAGCAAGGGTTCGATACAGTGGATCCAGAACGGACCGGATTACTGCAGAGATTGTACGCATCCTAAATGACACTCTGTCCCCTGAATAGGGCACCCCACACCACATAAGTTAGAAGAAACAGGGACAGCATGGTTTTGACTTGACAGGATGTTTGATTGGAAGACGGTGTCATTAAGGACAGAAAAATAAATGTTCCCCTTGGAACTGAGTCCTGATGCTCGACAGTTGCTGGTTCTGTTGCGCTGTCACATCTCTGCTGGTGACAGAATTTGTGAGTCGGTCACTACACTGCAAGCGTGTAGGGAATATTAACACGAGGAAAGCAGTCTGTACTTAAATTAACCACGTACCCAGGTTAAACTACAAGATCACGCTGAAGGAACCGACATACATTTCCTTAGCAGGGGTCTTGCGTTTCTAGCGCCCACCAGATGGCGGTGTCGCGGGCTCGTTTAAAGCACCAGTGACTGAATGGTTTCCAGTGTTCCTACAACTGACTTTTAGGTTAGGGCAGGGGTGTGTGTCTGCAGGTTTTCGCTCTCTCCTTGTACTTGATTGAATTAGGTTACTAATTGGTTAGTTTCTACCTTCATCTGGTCGTTTAGGTGTGAACTGGGAATCGATTTATAGGAAAAACCCTCAGACACGGCCCTCCGTGGAATGGTTTGGACACCCCTGGGTTAAGGGGACCAGACGTCCCGTTTACCGGGACAGTCCCGTATTTCAATCCGTTTCCGAGGTCCCGACTTATTTAGTTGCCTCGTATTTTCACTTGGTCCTGTTTGATTGGACCTACTGCCCGTTCAAATGTGACGGGTTGTCATAATTTTCCACCGCTGTCCGTCTTAAAGATCCTTATTTTTTTTTACAGACTCTGATCCAGTCACATGTTAGTTCTGGCGAGCCGCGAAGCCCAAGCACCTGTGTGCGTGAAATCCCACCTCGCTGTAACAAACATCGATCAAGGCCATGTTATTTGTACGAGTACATTTTGCTATGACAAACTCAATCAAGACAAGCGGACTCTGAGAAAGATTGGCTCATGCGAAAAGTAAAGCAGGCCACCGGACTCAACACTCCCCCGAATCGAATGAGCAAAAGTGAGTAGGCATAATTCTGTTACGTTATTACAGTGGTTGCTGTGCACACTTGAAACGTAGGCTGGTTTAATTTTCAGAGTTAATTGTGTTCATGTTATCCGGAGTGCAAACATTTATTTTGTCGTTTCAGTCCAATTCATTAATTTGTCACGTATGCAATATTTTGTTATAGTACCGCTTTTACATTGAAACTGTTAATTTTAGCCTGAGTAACGCAATGTGTTGTTCTGAGTGAAACTCTTGTTGCTTCAATCCAATTAATTCGGTAAAAACACTGGATAATACAATTTGATGTGTAGTAAAGTAGTATGCCCTACTTTGTTGTGCATTGTGTGTACGTGGTGAGTGTGTGTGCGCGCGTTTGGGTGGTGGTGTAATGACTAACGTATGGGAGGTGACAGCAGACAGTCAAGAGACGGTCCACAGCGAGGAGATGGACACGTCTCAGCCGCAACCATGGGGAGTGGACGGTACATGAAGACGTCTTGTTTTGAGATGTCTCCACTCATTTCACGTCTGTGAATAGACCTAAAATGTGACAGCAAGCCAACCAACGACTTTGAAGGTGTGTTTGAAATGCTTTTGAGCTTCAAAGTTTTATTGGTTACATACAGATTAAATCAGACGTTGTCACAGTGTAGCGAAATACCTGTTTATCAACTCCTGCACAAAGCAGTTGGCTAACAAATGTAACTTTGACATTACAAATCTACCAATTTTACACATTTACAAATCAATAATACAAATAGGAGAGTGTGTGTGTGTATATATATATATATATCTCAGTAAAGGGACACTGTGCATATATACAATACTCTGCTGCTTTACTACTATTCAACAGCATCTTCTCAGTTGGCCGACACTAAGTCTGTCTGTGTGCCCTCTAATCCTCAGATTGTCAAAAATGTTTCTTAATGCCTAAAAAAGCATTTGTAATTTTCCATATCAACTAGTCTGTGTTTCAGATGCAGTTCCCTCGTTCCACCACTAGGATGTGTGTCTGTACGCACAGAGCCGTGTGTCTAAATGTAGATATTCTCAAGCAGACGTGGTCTCCACTCAGATCAGTGTGTACACATGCTGGGGTTTAGAGTTCCTAGAGGTGTCCATCAGGAGTCCAACCTATTTAGTTGGGGCTCTAATTAGTCCCTACACCTTTTGACCTCTTTGTCCCTAGACTGACCTTTTGACCTCTGATAGCTTTGTAAGGGCTATACCTGGTCAGTTCGTACTCAGTCATGTCTTTCTTTACCTCACAGTTTTTGTAATATGGTACAATGTAACACTTTTCCAGTGTAATAGTTCTCCGCCTATAAAACCAGTATGTCTTTCCTCAATCTACCAGGTTCAAACTGCAGGTATGAGCATATCAGACCATCAATAAATTACCATGGATACAGGGAGAAACAACTGAGTAATTATCTTAGCACAGATAAAACAGATCGGCACATTAAAATACATGAAATAACGAGAGGCCATTTTGTTCCTGGCATGTTTGTTGACCAGTTGGTCTGCTCCTCCTAAGTCCTGCGGCTACGCATGGGTACAAAGATCTCTGCCGAACGCAGGCGCACGCACGCACGCACGCGCGCGCACAGCTAATCTACAACCACACGTCCACATTGAAGAGACATACACATCCATGGACAGCCGATGTTGACATTCCATGGAATGTCACACGCAGTGATGATGTCACTCATCAGGTCCTAACACCGCTGGCTGGCAACTGCTGTCATTGCTTTAGAAAGGTGAATATCAAAACGAGTAACATCCAGGAGTGGGGAACACTGATTATAATGAAGGGAATACTAATCCACAATCATTTCACAGTACAAGAGGACTGTGTGGCTGCGTGCGTGTAGTATTGTGTGTGTGTGTGTGTGTGTGTGTTTGTGTTCTTCCTTACTAAAGTGTTGATAATAAACTCTTCAAACTATGTTCTGCTTGGTCCTGGTCTGTAATGTCCTTAGACCAGAAATGTGGGTGGTCTCCCATTTTCAGTTGTTGTTCAAGACCCACCAGGAGGCTTGGAGAGAAGAGAGAAGAAAATGAAGAGAAACTGGGTGAATCTCCCTGATTCCTCTGATCTGCTCTCCTCTTATTTGAAAGAAACAGAGTCATGTGTAGTCGGTGGTCTTACCAGGCACAAGCATGGTAGTCATGATCTCTGGTGTCTCCAGGAAGTCCACGTTTCCTCTCTGAAACGTCTTACTGTAGTTGGTCTGCAGATGGCTGAACAAAGAAACTGTTATGAAAGCTTCAAAGAGCATTCTTAAGGCTACGTAGATCATTCCTCAGGCTTTATATAGGGAATGTATGATTGAACTCATACTAAAGGGATGATATCTGGTGCGTTGCCAAAATGGCATAGCATTTTCAGCAAAAACGTAATCTCCTTACTACCTCAGTAAAAATACAATAGTATTTGTTAAGAACCTTGTGGGCAGAAACTCTAGCCAGGACACTAGCTGAGAGCTAGCCTGGTTTCTGAGGCAGTTGTGCTGTCTTACCAACTCCAGTTGTCACAGAACTGGAAAGACAGTGCAAACAGATCTGAGAGCAACATAGAAACTGGACACGTCAAAACATGTCATGTTCATTTATGTGTACCCCAAATAGCAGTTTAGTCCTTGTGTAGTGCCCTACCTTTGACCAAAACCCTATGGTGAAAAGGGGTTCACTTCTTAGGGAATAGAGGGACATTGGAGACACAGACGGAGCACTTACTTCTTCCAGACGTTGTTTTGCTCCCAGAATTCATAGAGGATGAATCGAGATTCATTAGCGAATCGCTGAACTGCAACACTGCCGACAACAAGACAAGAAGAAAAAAACAAGCAGGTGATAAGGTAGTCAGTGAATTGAACTGATTGTTCACTGTACAGTAGATGAAGATGAGGTGGAGTGGTCTGTATTTTAACTCCTCTACACTGTAAACTAGATGAAGATGTAGTGGAGTGGTCAGTATTTTACCTCCTCTACACTGTACAGTAGATGATGTAGTGGAGTGTGGTCTGTATTTTACCTCCTCTACACTGTACAGTAGATGATGTAGTGGATTGTGGTCTGTTTTTTAACTCCTCTACACTGTAAACTAGATGAAGATGTAGTGGAGTGGTCAGTATTTTACCTCCTCTACACTGTACAGTAGATGATGTAGTGGAGTGTGGTCTGTATTTTAACTCCTCTACACTGTACAGTAGATGATGTAGTGGCGTGTGGTCAGTATTTTACCTCCTCTACACTGTACAGTAGATGATGTAGTGGAGTGTGGTCTGTATTTTAACTCCTCTACACTGTACAGTAGATGATGTAGTGGCGTGTGGTCAGTATTTTACCTCCTCTACACTGTACAGTAGATGATGTAGTGGAGTGTGGTCTTACTGTAGGCAGCCTGTCTGGGCACAGGCACACTCCATGTACAGTCTAAGAGCAAGGCGAAACTCCTCCAACTCCTCCTCCAACACACTCAGCTGTCTCTGGACTACCAGAATGTGCTGTCAGGGAAACGTATGACAATATTTATTATTATTATTTAGCTCATGACAGGAGTTGGAAGCATATATTCGGGAGACCAGTATGTAGAGTGAAACATGTTTGGAGAGGGGGACAGCTGTGGTGGAGGGGGACAGCTGTGGTAGAGGGGGACAGCTGTGGTAGAGGGGGACAGCTGTGGTAGAGGGGTACAGAAAGGAAGGGCACAAGAAGTGGGCCAAGCTGGGACTAGTTGTGAATAGTGGTCCTGGTCAGTAACAGTGGTCCTGGTCAGTAACAGTGAATAGTGGTCCTGGTCAGTAACAGTGAATGGTGGTCCTGGTCGGGAACAGTGAACGGTGGTCCTGGTCGGGAACAGTGAACGGTGGTCCTGGTCGGGAACAGTGAACGGTGGTCCTGGTCAGTAGTTGTGAATACCGGGCCTGGTCAGTAGTTGTGAATACCGGGCCTGGTCCCAGGTATTATGTAGTGGGCTGACTGTTAGCGTGTCCAGAGACACGTTTGTTTATAGAAGTAAAAGGGGCTGATTGGTACAGGAAGTGAAAGCTTTCCTCCCCTGGGTCCATGGTGACCTCTGAGTTGGCTTTGTGATGATAATATCCACTGTAGGCTATCAGTAGCTCACACATAGCGCACGCACGCACACACACCGAAGCAGCTCTGTTCGGACCGAGTCCAAATAAAGTCCAACTGAACTGAAGTCGAAATAGACAGAGCGAAGAACAGAGTTCATCCCCACTGTTTCCTAGACAACCGTCGGCAGCAGATTGTCAGCGTTCCATCTCTTTCAGGTATTTATTCCCTGTCTGCCACGATAACACAAACATACACACATTCACACTCATCAACATAGTAGCAGATACAGGAAAGGTACGGCACGCATGGACTAATGAATGAGTTACCGATTTGGCTGTGCCTTCAAGGATCTCCTCTTCGACAGGTTCCAGGCGAAGTTCCTGGGTGAAAAAAAATTTTAAGTCACTATACAGGTGATTATTGATCCATTATGTACCGATGGTTCTGTCCAGAGTTGTATTCCAACCTTCTTCTCCAGGCGGTCAATGAGCTTCTGGAGTCGATTGACCTGGGTCAGCCACTGGTTGTCCTCCTCGTACAGACCTGACAGAGAACCGACTTTAGTTAGTGTGTGTGGAAACTAACAAATCCTCTTGAACTTGTCAATTAGTAGGCAGATGCCATCGGAGGCACAGGCTGGTGATATGGTCATCCTGTCACGAAGTCACACCAGAATGAGTCGTGTCACTGAGTCACACCAGAATGAGTCCTGTCACTGAGTCACACCAGAATCCTGTTAGAATGACTCCCGTCAGAATGACTCCCGTCAGAATGACTCCCGTCAGAATGACTCCCGTCAGAATGACTCCCGTCAGAATGAGTCCCGTCAGAATGAGTCCCATCACAGTGAGTCCCACCCATGAACAGAAAACATTTATATTGTCTGATATGGTAATTATACAATGTTCAATCAAAAGGCCATCTAAACAGTAATCAACACTGTGTCTCATGGCTCTCTGAACCGGGAATGTACCGAATTGTCTGCGCGTGCGTGCGTGCGTGCGTGCGTGCGTGGGTGCGTGCGTGTCACTACCTGAGTTGACGAGGCTGAGAAGTGGGTTACTAGGAGAAAGACTGTTGTTCCTCTGAAGTCGTCTAGTGGACCGCCTGCCTGAACACTGGATTGACAGCACCTCTGGCTTCACTGGGCCCTTCCTGGAGACGTGCACACACACACACACACACGCACACACAGAGACACAGGCACACACACACACACACACACGCACACACAGAGACACAGGCACACACACAGGGCCGTCATCTATGGGAATGACCACAACCTTTCCCCAGTACCGCACGTATGAACGGGCGCACACAAACGCACAGACACACGCACCCAATGAGCTGGCGTACCGAATTCCCTTCAGACACCGCCAGTCTCTGACGGCGGGCTGGGACTGTGAAGGGGAACTTTCTGATGGAAAGATGTGATCGGAGGGCTAAAAAAACCTGCAGTGGAGACTCTCTTGAAGCATATAAGGCTGTGTTCCAAAGGGCACCCTGTTCCCTATGTATTTGACCCTGACTACCGTATTTGCCAAGGACCCATAGATTGAAGACCTGTGCCATTTGGAACACAGGGACGGGTCTCTTGGCTTCCTACCTCAGACCGGCCAGCAGTGACAACACCACCTGTCAGATTGCCCTTTCTCAGGCAGCCATACGGCAGCCATACTGCTGGGATGTAACTGGTTTCTGCTCTGTCACAGGGTTTCAGGTTCAGCCATGCCTGAGATCCCAAACCAAGTAGAATTTTATCCCAGTACACAAGTCACAGAAACATTGCAGAAACATAACAGAGACATTATGGAAACATACAGGAACATTACAGAAACCTAACAGAAACAGCATCAACTAGACTTTTACATTGAAGGACTGTCACTATGCCCGCTGTCATGGTTGAGAGTAAAACATAGAAGGCCGGGACATTCATGGGTGTGAGGTGAAGGCCAATGACTGGCTGTGTTTGGGTTCGTGGAGGCCAATGACAGGCTGTGTTTGGGTTCGTGGAGGCCTACATCGTGCGCTCCAGAAACAAAAACATAGGGAAGAAACGCAAAGCTAAAAGCACGGTGTAAAACGAGGGTGAATTTGCATTTGGCTTTTTATTATTTTAGATGGCAAGAGCTGAAGTTGGTATGAACTGTGTTGCTACTCTTCTACTTGACACGTTAGGTTACATTAGATACCTAATTTATATAGCTGGCTAGGTAGTCTAGGAAAGCCATGTGTACGTTACTAGATTGATGATGGAGAAACAATTATTTGACATAGAAAATCATTCAATGTTCTCGTTTATATTATTTCTATGAGAGCAGAAACGTTTTAGGAAGGTTTCTCAAGTCTTTGGTCGAGACAATAGTTTAACGCTAGCTAGCTAAGTTGTGTCTTAGGAGACACTCCTTGATTCCGTATGCTGCTGGAAAATGTGTCCACTGTGACCCAGGTGAAAGCGGATAAAATAAAACATCTGATCCGAACTACAGTAAGGGACATCCATCTCAAATCTAGAATCAGTGAACACTAGAAAAGACTGTTCACATTCAAATGGCGTTTAGTTAGAAACCCATGTCTTATTCACATTTAAATGGCGTTTATAGTTCGAAACGCATTGCTTATTCACATTCAAAATGGCGTTTATTGTTGGAAACGCATTGCTTATTCACATTCAAATGGCGTTTATTGTTAGAAACGCACTGCTTATTCCCATATTCAAAAGGTGTTCATGGTATGGATCGCTGGGCAGGTCACATAGCAGCGAGGATGACGGTTGAGGGATATATATAACATTCAGCCAACGCAGTGGCACCACACAAACATCCAGGGGGTCAGATCAGTGCAGCTAGCATGACGAAATACAGTCCAGTGTCCGAGGCAAGAGAGGAAGTCGTCCCAAATGACACCCTTTCCCATGCAGTGCACTACAGTGAGGAGCAGGAAGCCTCCCTCCATCTTAGACCAGTGGATGAGCAGACAAGAAAACTAAACTAATTAGGTTTGATCATTACACAGGCATAGCTATCGGACACGCTTCAGTGGCTGCCTGCTCGTCCCAAATAGCGCCCATTACTCTATACAGTGCCTATTACCCAGAACCCTCTGGAGCATAGACACAAGTAGTGCAATAAATAGCTATGCGGCTTGCCATGTAGAGATTAAATACATTGGGGACTTCTGCATGGTGCTGAATCTACTTACAGGGAAGCTTGTCCAACGACACATCAGTGATCTCTGTCTTTATGGGATACGGCTGGGCGGAGACGGAGACACTGAGAGGTCACGCTGTGGTTGAGTTCATATGAGCCATCTACATCATTTCATACTGCAGCCATTCATACACAGCGCAACGGAACGCAACGGAACGCAACGCAACGCAGCGCAACGGAACGCAACGTAGGACAACGGAACGCAGAACAGTTGGGTGGACAAAGAGACAGGCAGGCAGGCAGGCAGACAGACAGACAGAAAGACAGACAAAAAACAGACAGACATGCAGAAAGACAAACAGCTATCTTAAGCTGAATGCCCAAAATACTAGTCACTCTAGATTAGTGTCGGCTTAATGACCAAGATGTCAACTATTCAGCATTATTCATTGTTACATTTTATGAGGTTTTCATCTTTGCGCCTGTTTTACAAAGTGTTTTACAATGTGTGGTGGGATATTTTTTTCAGCACGAATCCCTTTGCCTGGTGTGTCAGTTGTTTCGAAACAAGTTTCCCAGGTTCAAAACATTCAGTTGTTTCGAAACAAGTTTCCCAGTTTCAAAACATTCCCAGGTTTTCCAAAATCCTGGAGGGAAGTTTCCCAGAATCAGGATTGAATAAGGAGGACATCTGGATCCTCCAACCAGGATTTCTAGAAAACCAGAATTGTGCAACACTAGATAAAAAACCTTTGTTTCGACATCCTTCCTATTTGCTGATAGCTTTCTGCTTATTCAAACATTGATACTGGAGCAAAGGCATTTAAATCCCTGAAGAAAGAGCACTTCAACAGACCTCAGAGAAGCCTGACTACCGCAGACCAAACAAGATGAATCGGGCTCTTCTCCTTGTTATCTCTCTACTAATGATGCAGCACGCATCAAGCACAAACACTTCAAACACCTCACTGCTCGGTTTTGTAAAGACCAGACGGGTAAGGTCTCCAAAAGATTCTAAAGTTAGCTTGAACCGTCTTGAGGAACTGAGAAACAGAGCCGTTTTTGTTGCCCGGAGCTGCAAGGAACTTCTGGACAAAAATGGACAGTCTGAGGATGGTCTGTACTACCTGACCACGGCCACGGGGGTGGTCTACCAGACCTTCTGTGACATGACCACGGCTGGCGGTGGCTGGACTCTGGTGGCGAGCGTGCACGAAGACAACATATATGGCAAGTGCACGTTGGGCGACCGCTGGACGAGCCAGCAGGGCAACAACGCCCTCCGGCCGCAGGGCGACGGCAACTGGGTCAACATGAAGACGTTCGGAACCGCGGAAGCCGCCACAGCTGACGACTACAAGAACCCAGGCTACTACGACCTCCAAGCGGAGGACATGTCGGTGTGGCACGTGCCCAACAACACTCCCATGAACCAATGGAACCTGGCCGCCATCATGCGCTACCACACGGAGAGACGCTTCCTGAGCCTGTATGGCGGAAACCTGCATCAGCTCTTCCAGCGCTACCCCGTGAGGTACAATGCCGGCGCTCACCTGGCCGACAACGGGCCCTCCATTCCCGTGGTGTATGACCTCGGGAGCAAGGAGGCCAGCAAAATGTTCTACGGCCCGGCCACTTGGGGGGAGACCGAGGGAGGCTTCCTGAGCTTCAGAGCCATAAATGCGGAACGAGCCGCCATGGCCATCTGCTCCGGAGTCAAGCCCAAAGGCGGAGAGGTGGATGCCTACTGTGTGGGTGGGGGGGGGTATTTCCCCCAGGGGGATCCTAACCAGTGTGGGGACTTTGTGTCCTTCGCCTGGAATGGTTACGGGACGCATGTCGGCTGGAGTGCCGCCAAAGAAATGCTGGAGTCTGCTGTGCTCCTCTTTTATCGCTAGAGCACAACCCCTTAACATTTGATTGAGTGATCGATTGGTTTCATGATTGATTGTTGTAAACTGTTTTAAACTGTTTAGTTGGTAGGGCATGACACCTAATGCCAGAGTTGTTAAATGTATGCATGAATGTAAAGTGCTTTGAATTACAGTGTCTGCTAAAGGGCATATTTTATTTAGGTAAGTGTGTGTATTAATTACATTACTAAAATGTACAGTATATATTTTATGTGGATGTACCGATAATACAATTATTAAACTCATATAACTGATACTTGGAGGCCTGTTGTGTTCAGGTGAAGAGGGCAGTTCTTTTGGGGGGATGAGGGCAGTTGCGCTGGAAGATAAGGGCGGTTCTGTCAGCAGGATGAGGCCCCCTGTTTTGGGGGGATGAGGGCAATTGCGCTGGAAGATAAGGGCGGTTCTGTCAGCAGTGGATGAGGATTGGAAAGCCTTTCATATGAGCTCATATGTTCTGAGTTAACCCTTGGAACCTTGACGATGGGCAAACTGTGTCAGTGAACCTGCAGATATTATGCTGTAAATATACTTCTACATTCATTCTAAATACTGTATGAATACAGTCTTGGCTACCAAGGGAATATAGCGTAACATTTGTATTAGACTTCAGCGAGGCTGGCTGGGCTGCGTTCTAAATAGTGTCAAAACCACATGATAACCCAGGTGAACAAAGCCCCCCCCCCGCTGTGAGAAATGTTCATTTTAAATCAGAAAATGTCAGTTCAACATGAGTCAAAATGACATCGGACCTCTTTCCAGACCATGTGTCTGATAAGTCACACTTTATCTGGTGACCTCAGATGCACCCCACACACACACACCTTGTCAGGCTGTTTAGATACTGAACACACACACACCTTGTCAGGCTGTTTAGATACTGAACACACACACACCTTGTCAGGCTGTTTAGATACTGAACACACACACACCTTGTCCGACTGTTTAGATACTGAACACACACACACCTTGTCCGACTGTTTAGATACTGAACACACACACACCTTGTCAGGCTGTTTAGATACTGAACACACACACATTACAGACTGTTTAGATACGTACACACACACATACCTTGTCAGACTGTTTAGATACTGTTCGCAAACACACCCTATCAGAATGTTTAGGCAGTACACACACACACACACACACACACACACACACACACACACACACACACACACACACACACACACACACACACAGGAGCGAGGGGTGGTAAATGGGCTAGTAGCCTGGTGGTTAGTCTTCATCCTAAATGTCACAATCCCCTTTTCCATTGTCCAAAGTTGGTCCACATGTTTTACACACATACTATTAACCAAGGCCCTATGGAGCTACACATTAGACAAAGTGAATAGGATGCCATTTGAAACAACAACAGGGACACGAGTGTACTTGCCTCTCTTGGCGAGTCTGCTCAGCGGTGGTCTCCATGGCACACTCCAGCGAGCTCTGCAGCGAGTGAAGCTGATTAGCTGTCTCCTTCAAAAGGAAGCGTGTCACAAACTGCTCCAGGTGAGTAGCTTCCTGATAGTCCTACAGAATAAGAATGGAACCATTGTAGGTCTGAAATGGAGGAGTAGAACCATAGAGATAGCTAGAGGTCTGAAATGGAGGAGTAGAACCATAGAGATAGCTAGAGGGCTGAAATGGAGGAGTAGAACCATAGAGATAGCTAGAGGGCTGAAATGGAGGAGTAGAACCATATAGATAGCTAGAGGTCTGAAATGAGAAGTAGAACCATATTAATAGCTAAAGAAATTACCTGGGGGAAAACATGTTCAAGGAAATATGTTTATATACTGGAACAGTACATACACCCATATGACATCTTTTTCCATCTTGGTGAAATCAACCTTCCAATTCCATAATAACTCAGAATCTTGAGCCTATGTAGATGTGTTGGTGTTTGTGGAGTGGTGGGTGTAGATGTGTTGGTGTTTGTGGAGTGGCGGGTGTAGATGTGTTGGTGTTTGTGGTGTGGTGGGTGTAGATGTGTTGGTGTTTGTGGTGTGGTGGGTGTAGATGTGTTGGTGTATGTGGAGTGGTGGGTGTAGATGTGTTGGTGTTTGTGGTGTGGTGGGTGTAGATGTGTTGGTGTTTGTGGTGTGGTGTGTGTAGTTGTGTTGGTGTTTGTGGTGGGTGTAG
>JACXGJ010011582.1:0-19533 GCA_016801105.1 Esox niger | reverse complement strand
GTGTGGATCAGGTCTGCATGTTCACGTATTGAAATAACAGCGTGTGTGGGGAGGGGGTGTGGATCAGGTCTGCATGTTCACGTATTGAAATAACAGCGTGTGTGGGGAGGGGGTGTGGATCAGGTCTGCATTGTTCACGTATTGAAATAACAGCGTGTGTGGGGAGGAGGTGTGGATCAGGTCTGCATGTTCACGTATCCTGCTTGCATGCCTTTATTTGCTGGGCCCTTTAGATATGCATTTCATGTATATCAATAGACCTAAGCATTTTGAATACACTAGTTATTTTAACAATAACTAAATAAATATTTGATTTGTTGATATTGGTTGTGGGTGGCGATTATCATCTTATATATATATATATTTCTTATGCAACATGACATCAGCCTATGGTAAAAATTTTATGGGCTATGATCCAATCCCTTGAACATAACAGAACAACTTTAAACAAATATTAGAACAGGCCTGAACAGGTAGATGGCAGCATTTACAGTTGTGCTCAACATTTGAGTAAGCAGGCAAAACATATTTTATTACTTATGGGATTGACATTCAACCGTAGGTCATAACAGTCATAAAAACAAAACATGGCCACAAAGAAAAAAATTTACTGACCCCTGTTCAAAAGTCAGCATACTCTTAGTCCTTAATACTGTAAATTTGCCACTAGCATCAATAACAGCATGCAGTCTTTTGAAATAGTTAACTATAAGGCCCTGAATTCTTGCAGGTGGTATTTTTGGTTGTCTTGCATGAACCGCACATTTGAGATGGCCACCACCATGCTTCACAGGAGGGATGGTACTTTGTTCATTGTAGGCTTTGTTGACCCCTCACTACAGCGCTTATTGTTGTGACCATAAAGCGCTGTTTTGGTCTTGTCACTCCAAATTACAGTGTGCCAGAGGCTGTGAGGCGTGTCAAGGTGTTGTCGCGCGTGTTGTAACCAGGCTTTTGTGGCAATGGCGCAGTAAAGGCTTTCTGGCAACTTGACCATGCAGCTCATGTTTGTTCAACTATCGTCATATTGTGCTCCTTGAAACAACCACACCGTCTTTTTTCAGAGCAACCTATATTTCTTCTGAGGTTACCTGTGGATTTTTTGTATGCCGAACAATTCTTTTGGCAGTTTTTGGCTGAAATATAACAGACCTTGGCTTGGTATCAAGAGATCCCAAATGTTCCACATCTTAATTCCAATTATTTTCCAGCTATATACATTTCCTTAACCTTGTTATGCAGGTCTTTTGACTGTTCTTTTCTGTTCAGTATCTAGCCTGCTCAGTGCATCCACATGAGAGCTAACAAACTCATTGATTATTTATACACAGACACTCATTGCAATTTAGTAAAGCCACAAGTTTGGGAAATTCACCTTTAAGTGCCATTTTCACTTGTCTGTAACAAGGCCAAGCATGCAATGGTTTGTAAACTTTTGATCAGGGCCATTTGGTTGATTTCTGTTCTCATTATGATTTAAAAAGGAGCCAAACAACTATGTGATAATAAATGGCATCATATGACCACTATCCTTAATTAAAAGATTGCATGATCAGTCATATTTTCAAAATCACTCCCAACATTTTACAATTTCTGCCGGGGTATGCTAACTTATGAGCACAACTGTATATAAAGGCTGGAGGGCAAAGTGGTACTCGTATAGTGCAGCATATACAGGTCAGTAGCAAGCCTGTCTCTGTTGCTATAGAATCAGTCATTTGATAAATCTTGAGTGGTGTCCCACAGGGATGTGTTGTGGGGTCTTTGTGTCAGAGCAGCAGGGCTTAGTTTTATTATCACTGTGTAGTCAGGCTGTCCAGGCCAAATATAAAATAATAATTAAAAAGGAATTAATTAGTGATTTCAAATAAATAGGCTCAAATGTCATTCAGATACAATGTATTGACGCTATTTTTACACCTTGCATTAACTTGAGGTTGCAGCGATCTGGTCACTATCGGATTGAGATTTGTAGAAAAATTAACACATGGCAGTGAAATGGGTTTCTTGAGTCCACTTCACGATTGACCGATTTCTACCTGTACAGGATAATTTTTTTTACAGTATATATATAAATATATATATACATCCACACATACATACACTGATCAGTTTTAAAGTCGATAGTTTTATTCTCTCATCACCTACTTTTGCAATCCAATAATAACTAATCTCTCTGCGCTACCAATCCACCGCAATATAAATAATTATTATGAGATATATAATCTCTCTTCCTTTCTCCAGATTAAAGAACTGGGATCTGGATATGTGTACAAAAATACAAATAATGTTCACTATAATCAAAAAGAACCCTGCTGCACATTAACCAAATACACACAGCATCCTGAGAACAGAAGCAGGTTTGGTTAACAGAGTTGGCTACAATTCAAATGAATCCAGACTTGTCTGGACAAGTTTGATCTTTACTCAAAGATGTTTTCATGGGCGAATTTTGAATTTATTGTAGTGTATATCATTGTAAATGCATATAAAGTGGGTCTAAGGGGTCCACTTGTGTTGTAGCCTGCATGCCATTGAACGATGGCTTCTCTCTGCGTCTATGGAACGGTAGAGGCTCCTCTACACTGCTGTTTGACAGTTGCACTTCACTGCTGTCGGTTGGTCCAGAAAATCTAAGTGGAATATATTAAAATAGAAAAGGATTGCATTATGCCCATTGCCCAGTCACTTTCCCTCAGTGCTTATATGTCAAACTAACAATACACAATTTTGCATTATTTATGAAATGGTGGATCATGTGGCGCGTGCTCCTAAATTTATCGTCTGGCTGGGATTCAGTCTACAGACAAAGGTCTCCATATTAACCATGACATGTAAACACAGTAAAGTATATACTATATGACGCACCTTGGGGTGAATCCTGGCTTTAGTGTCTAGAATAGCATTGTTCAGTGGTTACTGACATCTCTATCCTGTCAATCAGGCTGTGTTGGGGGCAGGGGGGTAAGGATGGAGAGACAGACAGATATAGACAGACACAGATCCATAGAGACAAAGGACAGTGGGGTGTGTTGGTGTGAGGTCATCGCCACATGACGTCTTCCTGTGTTATTGATCCCCCAGGCTGTAAGATGCAGCTCCCACACAAACTGACTGCTCAGTCGGCCCTGGTTCTCTGCTGTTCTGGTCTTGTCATCTCCAAGATTTGTCGTTACCAACATTATAGCTCCTATCTAGCTACTTAGTTCCCATCGCTGGTGTTTGTGCAGTTCACAGGCTGCATGTTTGACCTGGATCCGAACTACCCTAACCCTTGGGTACATTTAGGAATAATTATACAGTAATGGCATCCTTATTTCCATCATCCATATTCAGCAGGAATAAGCACTGTTTGTGTAATTAGAGATTTTATATGCTGCTGTTCTCCTATTTCACCACTAGGGGTCTCTAGTCTGTTACTTTCTGTTCTAATTCTGTGCAATTATTTGATTCTGTTTTTTGGTGTTGTTTCAACACTGTATCTGATACTGAGCTTGTTTGCTGATGACAGTGATTTCCTTATTGATCACATTATTCAAATTAATTTTGGTTTAACAGCTCAGTGAATGAGACAGTGACAGTGGAACACCTGGTATGTGAAACTCTGTCTTTGGTTTGCCGCAAACTAACCACCACATAAACACCATAAGAAACACCAGAGATTGTTCTTTGTCAGTGTTTGTTTATTTCTTCACAGAGTGATAGATTCATTCGCAACACTTTGAACTAGCATGGTTGGTTCTGATCTACAGGTTACCCCCTGTAGTTAAATAACCCCCTATAACTGTATACTTCAAACACATTGAATTCCTCGGACCCTGCCCTGGAAGGTAACTGGCACCATGGAAAAGATAGACAGCGTATGGAGACTAGGGGATGAAGGTAGTTGCCAGGGTATGTAGTAACCTGTGTCTAGCAGACATTTTGTCTGAGTTAGCCAGAGATCCAGTACCGTTGGTGGTCTGCTCTGCTGAGACAGGCAGTCCAGTGATAATCATAATCAGGAGAGTCATTAGTAGCCAGGCTGGCTCTAGCCCTGGGTGGCAGGATCCCAAAGGATTTTGGTTGGTTGACCTCTCTGCCCGACATGCCGACACTGTTGGAGGGTGAAAAAAAACAGAATGAAACTGGATTAGAAAAAGAAAAAAATGCTCCGTATACAAAACCAAACAATAAATAGACGGTGTTCTAGGATGCAGCTGTGTCTTCAGACATCAGGGGGCCTAGCAGGACTAGTGTTCACATAGGGTTTCCATCTGAGACAACAGAAATGTTGACAGAGCACATTCCAACCTCTATTGCTTTTATGGTCACATTCTCCTTTGTGAAAGTTCATGCTGTCTGTTCTTGTTTCTAGCTAAACCTTGCAGCCTCAGTGCCAAGGTAAGAACACAGAGGAAAATGCCCTTTATTTATTCATTTGCATATTGAACAGTCAAGAGAAATAACCTTAAAATTAGGTGAATTCTGACTGTTTTCTTGGGTCAGTGTCTAGTTTTTCCCAATAATGTTAGAGGTCAGGATTCAGTGAGAGGTAGCATATCTCAGACCTTAATGTAATGAATGGATAAGATACCCTGGGTGAGTGGAAGAGGCATTAGAGCTTCATAAAAATGATGATGACTTGTGAAGTTTAATGATGATGAGGAGTACACAGGAGTCATTCCAAGAGTTTGTTGGACAGCTGGGTTACCTAGTGTTCAAGAGCATTGGGCTTGGCCATTACATGAACTTTCAGCCAGTTTGCATGTGAAATACTGAGATTTAGGTCCCAAAGGGCATCCTCTATCCATAGTAGTGCAGTGCATAGGGAATAGGATAGCATATTGGGACATCCTCTATGGGTGTTGGCTGCAAAGGTGTTGCAGACAGTGGACACTTGTACTCTTAGAAGGTGCACTGGTTTATTTTGAACACAGAGATGGTCGGAGCACCTTTGCTCTATGGAATTTGCTTTTTGAAGCATTGTAATGCAGTCATATAGTTCTGAAATTCAAATTTTATTGGCTTGTTCTACTAATTACCCAGCTCGTCATGTAATCACAGCTCCAATCGGATGATCTGGATGGATCCACCAATGATTCACAGAGAAATTTAACCTGGAGATGGCCTCAATGGCTCTGCCTATGGGTTTCACAGAAGCTATAAAGGCACAGACACCCAGACAAGATGTCTTTCTATCTCTATGGTTTTGACTGATAGTGCTGTTGCCGTTTCACATAAAATCATCACTCCTCCATCCACACGTATGAGAGCTATTTTGGCCAGATAGCCAAGGAGGCAATAGTGAATGACTTGGATAGAGAGGGCGATGGAGGGTGAAGGGGAGGAAGAGAGGTGTGTGGAAAAGCAAACAGTGCCGCGTTAATGAGAAATACCTCCAGTTGTCTCCGCTGTTATCACTCAGCTGCCTAATGATGGGAAATGGAAAGCATGAGGTGTCATTAGCAAGCGCAGCGCACAACACTTTGCATTCTATCTTAGCTATACATGAAAAATGATTGCCGCTCACACAATGTCATGTGAAGGTTGCCTCTGCGTAGGCCAGAAAAACACAACCTTGTTGGGGGAGGGAGGCTCAGAGGGAGGCTGATAAATATTCCCAAGGGATGTAAATGTGATTAAAGCCCTGTTGATAAAAAGAGGATGCATAGCCAGGCCTTGTCGTTTATCTCTGCGTTCTGGAATGAGTGGTCATTTGCTATCAGCGCCAAGGGGAGGGTCTTCTATGTTTGGAATGTCTAGGAAGTGTTTGTGTGGATCTGATAAGTTGTATTGCAGGACACGGGTGGGGGGTGAGCGGGACAGACTCAAAGAGGGAACTTGTGGGAAGGCCTTTTCTCCCTTCCCGTGTTTGTCTGTTTCCCAGGAACAGGAAGCAGGCTGCCAAGTCACTCCAGGCAGCTGGTGAGCGACTGAACCAACGAGGATGTCGGACTGGCTGAGGGAGGTGGGTGTGGAGCCTTCTGAGAAAACAACATAGACGGCACTGAGGGAGAAGGTGACTCTGAACATTGGTAAGGACACATGGCACCAGTGGAGACAATTCATAATAACAGTTACGGTGGAGTTAGTGGAACGATGAACACCTGAAACTGCACACCTTTCATGTGTTTGTAGTTCAACTGATTCTATCCCAGCCATTACTGAGCATGTTTTCTGGTTTGGAGTGCCACAACCCACCACATTATGACACTCAAAACTGACATATGTTGAAGGGACACAGGAGGAACCCATAGGATTTACTGTATTACACTCTATTATGGTCTGTTTCTATTGGAATGGAATGTCTGCCACAGAGGATCTGTCTGTGTTCTAATCTTCACACACTGCTTTCAAAATCAAATTGTAATCTGCTTCACGGCCGCCAAGCTGTGAAATTTCTTCCTGTCAATTGTCCCATCGGATATTACTTGCTTATGTAATTTGCTTGAGACAATTTCCTATAAGGCATCAGATAACCTTAGATATGAAAAGATTGAGATAATCCTTCAGAGAATTGTATTTTTGGATTTGGACAGAACAGAGGGTCTTAAATTTGCATTGATATGCTATTACCTCAACCATCTATGTCAGAGAGAACATTGTATGTTTTCTTCTGTGTGTTTGCTGTTATACGATTTAAACAGATTGACATAAAGACTAAATCTTTCTGAACCAGTATGCATCATTACCAGAGAATCAGGACTGAGGACACAAACAATGCTTAAATCCACTGTCTGTTCCGCTGTGCACACTAACCGACTATAATATTTCCTGAAAATGATGTTTGTAGATACACAAGGAAATAAATG
This sequence comes from Esox niger, assembly GCA_016801105.1. Lineage (NCBI taxonomy): Eukaryota > Metazoa > Chordata > Actinopteri > Esociformes > Esocidae > Esox > Esox niger. The sequence goes on along the minus strand of JACXGJ010011582.1, from coordinate 12,739 downwards.
AGTTTATCACTTTGCTTCATAAAATATTCATGAAAGAATATTTCATGTTCACAGACATTGTTCACAACATCTGTAGTGGCACAGGTGCAGAACAATATGGACTCTATAGTACTAGCTTGTTTCAGGGCCTTCTGCCTTCATTCTTGCTTTCAACGTGTAAAAAGCATGACTTAGCCACTGAAGAACTTTCCAACTTTTTGGCCCTGAGAAACTTGTAGCTATGGCAGTGTTTTTGGGGACATCGTTTTGTTGCATGATTTAGTACCAGATCAGTTCCAGTGGCAGCCATACATGCACCAAACAATACTCTGTTCATCATATTTCACAGATGAGGTCATGTGCCAGTTCATTTCCCTCCTGTTTTTGAAGCTAACTAGTGTTTTTGCACTTCACAGTCCAGCCTAGTTTGGCTGGAATAGTCTTCTGGATATGGTAGTGACAGAGACATTCACACCGACCTTCTGAAGAGTGTTCCTGGTCTGTCTGTTTTTTTTGTCTTGCTTTCATTATGGTGAACATTCTTTGGGCATCCTGTAGAAGGCTGTTTGCCATTGTAGAGCTCACCAGTGCATCTTAATGTACCTAACAGTGGATTCTGGCACACATAATGTTTTGGCTGTCTTTGATAAATGTATTCAAATGGCTCACCTTCATGATGATGTCGGGGTATGGCTATAATATGCTATACAGAATCAAACTTCTAGGGTATGTATATAATTAAGAAATATGGTTTGCATGGTAATCACATTGTTTGCTGAAAAGCAAGCAAATATAAAGTTGTGCAAATCCCTTACCCATTTAAGTTAATTGACTGACTAATGGGTTCAGCGAGTCTGATTGGAGGAGTACATTTTGATGGAGCACATTTCCCCACCATGGTCCCCTCAGGGAGTTTTGTGATTGCAGTGGCCCTATCTGTTGTGTTGTATCTGCACTAGGCTTTTCTCCAATCACATTGGTTTTGTCAGGGGACCCCTTTGCATGATTGCAGGTGCTAGCTAATTAATTAAATCTACCAAGACGCTGAAGTCATCATAACCTAGTGCCATAATCCCGCTGATGTGTGGCGGGCGACGTGGATTCTTTCTTTGCTGCACCAACAGACCCAGCTGCCGTCTGTTCCTTACCTCATCCCCGGTTTGTGTGTTTGGGTATTTGTGTGTGTGTATGCGTTACCACAGTGCGGAGGCTGTAGTCAATGATATTACAGAGCATTTCATATGTCTGAGCAGATCTAATAATAGGGAAGATGAACCATCCCTTGGTTTCCATTTTGTTCCCTGCAGAATGGGCCCGTCAATAAGGTTGTCTACCGACTGCCGCTCAGTGCTGCTCCACAGAGGCCTTTTCTGAATCATCCAAATTGCAGGCATGGAAATATCTGGCAGGAACTCTGCTTCATCCTGCCAGTGAGCTAGGGTGATGTTCTTCGAAATGTGGCCTGTTGGCACCTCTAGTTGACACACTGTTCAGGTAACCGCCAGGGAACCTCATATTTGTGGTCCTGGAGATACACTATTCTAACCTATTCCAGTGTGCAACAATCACTTATGAATAAAATTGTTATTGAGCAGTGGTTGCTCTGTGGTTGCTTAGTATCAAGTGATAGCTTAGGTCGTCCTGGTAACCGCCTATTCCTGTGAAACATTCCAAGTTCTATCAGTGACAAAGCCTTCCGTACAAATCTTCACTATCCAGCTGCTTTGAAAGGTTGAGCTTGAAAACAGTCTTCAGGCTGTGACCCATCACTCTTCTTTGTTTCTGTGAAGACAGATGAAGGAGAGTCCCAGTCAGATTTATGCATCTGTGTCTTATCATGGACAGCCAGCAGAAATTAGGCCCATTTTTGTGAACAGTACAGTAGTTGCTTGTTCGGCTCCTACTGGACTTATGCTACCCTTTCATTTTCCCAAATTTTTTGTTTTATTATTATGCTTTATTATATTAGGTTATGTCTGTGATGTTGTCTATGTCATGAGAAAAAACAACCAGTAGATTCTGCAGTCATGCATGTTACATTCACCCAGTAGCACATATTACAATCAATCAATCACATTTATTTATAAAGCCCTTTTTACAACACCAGTTATCACAAAGTGCTTTTACAAAACACCATTATTATATATATAACTGTGTGTCATCAGCATAACAGTGAAAATTGACATTGTGTTTCCGGATGACGTCATTCAGAGGCACATATACTGAGAACAATAATGGGCCCAAAACCAATCCCTGAGGAACGCCAAAACATACCTTTGATTTATTGGAGGATATGACATTCACACATACAAACTGATATGTTTCAGATAAATAAGCCCAGTGTGGAAAAATAACATTGTAAACATTATTTATCTTCAGGAAGGCATTCAGTTGTTGGGAAACACATTTTTCAAAGTTTTTTGTGAGGAACGGGAGATTTGATATTGCCCTATAATTGATTTTTTCAGAAGGGGCTTAATTTCCGCAATTTTTATTGAGTTTGGTACACATACAAAGGAAAGGGAGCAATTCATTATGTTTAACATTGGCTGACCTAGCACCGGAAGTAGCTCCTTTAGTAGTTTTGTTGGAATCAAGTGTAGTTGACAGTTTGTGGGTTTAGAACAAATCATTACTAATTTAGTGAACGTATCGAGCAAAACAGGATCGCAATATTCCAGTGTCCCCAATGACACCAGGTTAGGGAGGTTCAGGACATTCTCAGGACAACTGAGATTTTGGGGACTATAACTATTTATTGTTTTCTAATGGTGATAATCTTTTCATCTAAGATGTTCATGTATTCCTTAAAGCTAGACCCACTTCACTTGTTGGACATTGGTTTTCTGTTAACTTTGCAACTGTATCAAAGAGATACTTTGGATTGTTTTTGTTCACTTCAATCAGGTTGGAGAAATAAACTGATCGATCAGATGTGAGTGCTTTTCGGTATTTTAGTGTACTGTCCATCCAAGCTATTCTGAATAAATCTAGTGGAGCGTCACTTTCGCTCCAACTTTCTGGAGGCTTGCTGGAGTGCTCTAGTATTGTATGTGTTCTAGGGAGCGAGTTTTTGTTGCGTATTTCTTTTGTGTTTAGCAGTGCAACCATGCCTAATGTATTTTGCGGTGTTGAGTTTAGATCCTCAAGTTGGCGGATTTATTTACTCTGTCATCAATGAGCGAGCCTGGAAGAATATCAAGAAATCTATTTGAAGTACGAGAATGTATTTTCGGCTTTTACAAGTCTTTGTTTGGGGTGCAAGTGGGTTTCTTGTTTTAACAGTAAATGTAATAAGACATTGATCTGATTTTCCAGGATTATGGGAGAAAATTATTACATCTACAATATCTGTTTATTATGACAGGACAAAATCTAAGGTAGGATTGTGGCGGTGCGTTGGATGTAAGACATGATGGACAAAACACATTGGGTCAATTGTGGCTTTAAAGGCTTTTTGAAGGGTGTCATTAGACTTTTCCATATGAATATTGAAATTGACAAAAATTAGAAAACTATCTGCCATGACTACAAGGTTAAACAATATTCTGGAAACTCATTGAGGAAAATTGTGTATGACCCTGGGGGCTTGTAAATAGTTGCCATGAAAAACAATTAATCAGCCTGGTTAGCTTTCATAAGTAAAATTTCAGCACGTCAACAATCCCACGTCAGCACGTGACATATCATTGTATTATTGTAATACACGTGACTTATTCCAAACGCGTGTTTATAGAATCACTGACATGAGCGATCAACCACTTTTACGTAAATGTTGCCTCTAAGTACGACCCACTATTCAGTGTTACCATAAATACGTGCCTTTAAACGTAGTTTTCTGTAGTGTGTGGGTCTGCGTAGTAAAGTTTGAAGGAAGGTGGGGGCTCTGCAGTCGTGTTGACGGGACCAGATGCCCCAGATAATTTATTTTGTCCAATTACCAAGGCGGTGATGAAGGACCCTGTCATAGCTGCAGTTGAGGGAGTGGGAATAAATACCTGTCCTTGTTCATCAGTGCTAATGTAGCCTATTTGTTAAAGGGATAGGCATAGTTCATCCTAGATTCATATTTGGGTGAAAATTCGCTTACCCCGAGTTATTTCTTTAAAGGCCATTGAGTCATTTTTCACAGCAAGCCATTATTCGCCTCTGTCCCTGCCTGGAATTCGCATTACTAGCATCGTCAAAATATCTGAATTGGAATTGTTCGCCCCTAGCAAAAATTATGCCAGTTTGAAGTCACAGTGCCAATCACAAAATTCAACCAGTTGTTTTGTCAGTATGCAGGCAAAAAAATCTAGCTAGCTAAAGAGATTACTGAATTTAGTTTTAAATGTTTTTGAGTTATTTTCCGTTTTCAGTGCAGGTTTTGTGGCTCGGGACGCACAGTTTCAAGTAATGAATATGACGATACTGCTAATTCCAGGACGGACAGGGGTCTTGTGGAACTGACTCCATGGGCCTTCATTTAAAAGCAACTCATGAGGTAAGCAAAATATAACCTAAATATGAATCTAGGTCAAACTATCGTTTATAAAAAAAAGATTTAGTGTAACCTGCTACTACACTTCAAATTATGAGTATATGCCTACCTTATTCAAGTATGCTCAATGTCGGACGTATACAATTTGTATCTAAAGAACCGCTGACGAATATTCTTATTTTCCCCCATATATCACTGTTTCTTCAGTCTGATCCAATCTGTAGAATTTACAGGCTTGCCGGTTTCACCGTAAACAGCGTGTTGTTGACATTTGAATGTTAAAAATTAGTAGGGTAACGTGTCAGCTAGAACTATAACTGCAGAAAGGGGGGCGTTGAGTAACAGTCAGTGATGAACTGATACACATGAATAATCACTAATGCCTTACCCTAAATCAAGCCAAATTTGTACAATGTGATTCCTGATCATCGGTTCATTGCACTGTTCTATAATATATTATTGACTAAATGAGGGCGATTAACCATGAATGAGCGATAAGATATGTCATATGGACAGGGATGCACCATCTGGTTTGCACACTGCCATAAAACACAACAGAATCAGATATATTGTATGCCTGTGTGTCTAGTAAGTTACATCTTTACATTTTTGCAATACGATTTTGTTGGAATAAAATAACCTGGAGTCTGAGTAGCCTGTCTAACGCATTAGCGTTATACACATGTGGCTATATTGTATTGTCTTAGGTTGAATATACATTACTTTTATAGCAGGGCATTGGGTAAAGCATAACTTAATTTATTAAATAATTTACCTGACTACATAAGTATTTATATAAACTTATTTGTTCACTCAGGTCCATCTCTATTTATAAATTATGTTTTATATGAAGACCTAAATACAAAAATATGCCAAGTCAGAAACTGGGGAAATATGCACAGGCCAATCTATTAGGTGTATGCCTGTTAACGCAGCTGAATATATAAAACATGGTCAAGATGTTTAGTTGTTGTTCAACAAAACATTAGAGTAGGAAAGATGCCTGATCTAAGTGACTTTGACCATGGTACGATTTTTGGTGTTAGGCGTGGTTGTTCCAGCATCTGAGAAACAGCTGAGCTCCTGGGATTTTCACTCAATACAATCTCTTGACTTCACAGATAACGGTGCGATAAAAAAAAAAAAAATCAGTGAGCGGCAGTTCTGTTGGTGAACAACCCTAGCTAATGAGAGGTCAGAGGGGAATGGCATCTGGTAATTTATGCTTACATAGGCTCCTTTTCAATAACCACTCATTTCAACAGTAGGTATCTTTGAAAGAACAAAGCATTGAGCGTGGATTACAGGATAAATGCGTCTCTGCACAATACTAGACTGGTGTACATAAGAAAGTTGCTGGTAAGTGTACTTCTTCACAGCACAATATGTTGAAAGCACTGTTAGAAAATCAAGATCCTATTATACTTCTCATGTATTAACTGGGCAGGTCCAGTTACCCAATATTTTAGCTATTGTGGCTAGAACAGGAGATCTCAGTGACTGAAAGAGGCAAAGTTGTTAGGATTGGGTAACCATCAGGGTCTTCTAATGCCCTCAAAGGATAGATGCAAATCTGTACATATTTTATATAATAATTAACCGTTTTTTTCCCTTGATTTAATCTTTTTTTGTCTTGATTGTAATGATCTTCCTTTTGCATTTCTTCCATTTGTGTTGGGAAAAGAAGGGTTAATATCCAAGAGAAAAAAATCGAATCAGAATTTTTCTTTGGAAGTGTCTTTTCTAGATATTATCAAGCTGTGCTCAATGCTCATTGGCTAGACTCTCAGGCTGTGAATAGATGCACCAACCAACTTCATTGGCACTGACTTCAATTAGAGCAGCATTTAGGAATGACAGTAGAATCAACCAATCACAAATTGTCTTGCAATAGCTGGGACGATTGTATGACGCCTCAAGGCTGTCTAGAGGGCCTAAGTATACGTTACTAATTCAGAGCCAACAGCAAGCCTTATCTTGTTGGCTCTAGATTGAGCCTAGCTATCTGGAATCAAAAGACAAGTTACATAAACCTTGCCATTATCCATTTCTTATTAAAGAAAGACGGGAGAATGGACTTTGTTTAAAATTATAATCAAAATGGTGAGTGGACTTTTTGTTTTCAACTACAGCTGGAGTTTTGTTGCTAACTCATATCGTTTTGAATACAATGTGTCAAATATTATTACAATTTTACATCACTGGTTGTGTGGTAAAAACAACGGTAATGATGTTGCAATTGGAAGTACCAAGTGCATGACATTTCATGTTGTGGTGCATTTTTTATTGTTGCATGAATGAGATAGAACATTGAATACAGTGCAACTTTTTTCTTTCTGACAGCATACACCGTCTGTGGTCTGGACACAGTGGGAGTAGTTGTGTCGTTGAATTTATTCCGCCTCTATTTGAGTGACTGTTTGGGCAAATGTTTCTTAGAAACGTCACAGCCGTATATTCTTCTAATGTTGTTCCTGTGATATTTGCAGCTGCTGTGTACGAGTGCTGCTTTTGTGAGCCACAGCCGAGGTGTGGCATAGGACCGTTTGACTGTCAAAGAATTGCTTCTCCTATAGTCTGCAAAAGGTCTCAAGTCATGCTCTGTACACACAGGCATCCGAATTCTCTATCTACATGTATGACATCAGATCTTTTTCCGCTACTGTCTAGCTCCAATAGCCACTGGGTTTTAGGCAATATTTTGAAAATGCTTCAGTGACAAGGACTGGACATTAATATCCCATGGCTGTCTGAGGAGCTCAAACCAACTGGATACTTGTGGGAGATTCTGGAGCGCCTGAGACTGCGTTTTCCACCACCACCAACAAAAAAACGAATTACTGTATTTCTTGTGGAATAATTTTTTGGCATCTTTCTAATCCCTCCAGTTCAAGAAACTTGGAGTTTATATGTTTCTTCCACGCCAGGGTGCACCGAAGCTGTTCTGGTGGGTTGTGGTGGACCAGTACTATGTTGGTGTTTCCTTGATGTTAGCTGATGTCTGTAGGTCAAACTGTACCTTCTCTTATCCCTGCTACAATGAGAGCCAGTAGGTCTGTGTGTTTTTTCAGTGGGACTTTATTTTCCCATGGTGGGTATGGCATTTATGTTCTATTACAGTACGTGATTACGGGTAACACAGCACACAGTACTGAAAACATGGCAACCATTGCAAATAACATACATAATCAAATATTGTCGATGGCGCCACGCTCCCCCAACATTTTTTTTTATAGATTTTTATTTCTGAGTCTTTATTATAAACTGCAATTGTGGCATGCACTTAAACCAATAAGGGAGCTTATTATTGAAATCGTAAAACGCTTTAGTAGCTGTGCAAAAATAACTATGTAAAATATATTGCTTTTACAATTAACCAAGCCAAAGGCGCTGTAAATAAATTAAACTAGACAGCTACAACAAGCAGATACATAGGATTTAGTTTTAACGTTATCGAACAATTCATAGAATGTACAAACATACAGTATAAACAAATACATTTTCTTTTTAGCCTTTTAACACCGTCTGAACCAAACTGTGCATTAAATCAAACTCAAAATACACATAATGTTTCAATACACCGAAATGCACCTTCACTCAAAAGAAGGAAAAATACATATTTATACTGTATATACACAACATGAGGATCTACAACACCCTTCTTAGAACCAAGAAATGTCCATCTCACACACATCCTTACATATCTCTTACAGGCCCCATAATTCTGACTCCAGCACCACTGACATAATGAACACAGTTCATATCCCACTGGATGCGTCCTAAATACCACCCTCTACCCCATGAAATTCACTTCATTTACCACTATAGGAAATGTGGTTCCACTTGGGATGCAAACACTGTCTTCTACTCAACTTGAAAAATTCAGAAATAACACGGTATTGTATTATATAACATGTTGTATAAGCACTTTACTTAAAGGCCTATGTTATGTGTAAAGTGCTGTCACTGTTTTGTCTATTAGTACATGCCCAATGACCGTCTCAGTGCAATGTCTCCAGCTGAATGAGAGGGAGCATGTGGTCCCGTAACAGAAGCAGACAGCCGTATTCATTACTAGGAAATACAAAAATCTGCTCTCATACTATTTCAATCAAAATCCACTGCCTGTGGTGGATATCCACAGCGGAAACAAACACAGTTTGCATACTTCTTCAAACGTTTAGAGTTAACACCATTTTGTAGATGGGCTGGTAAAACTTGAGCTATCTCTCAGTTTATTAGTTTGTGAGCAGAGTGCCTGTGTGTATCTGTGACTGTAGAGAGAGGGGGAGATATAAATACCCCTACACATTTGACTCTATGAATGATCGCTTTGGTTTCATTGAAGCTACGTGCATGGCGGGATTTTCTCGGCCTAAGCTCGGCTGTTTGGATTTACTGTCCCCGAAAGCGTGCGATGGCATTGCCAGAGCTGGCTTGGATTCCTTGTAGCAGGTGGCTGCTTGGCAGAACTTCTCCGCAAATTCCTTTGAGTGGATTCCGTTCTGCAGGTTCCCCAAAGCACCCTGGGATGGGGCTTTAAGCTGCTCGTGGTAATTGCTCCCGGTTTTGCCATACGGTATCTCACAGTTCGATCCTGCCACCTGGAGGCCCATGGACTGGCACACCATTCCGTCCGTAGAGTGACTCTGCCAGCTTCGGAGGACACCGGAGGGGGTCTGCTGAAGACCCGGGTGGCCCTGAAGCCCTTGGTGCTGCTGGAGCTGTTCCCGCTGCTGTTGTTGCTGTTGAAGGAAGCGTGCCGTCTTGTCCATGACGCCCATGAAGGGCCTGGGTTTCCACTCGCTCGTACCTCCCTGGGCCTGGCTCTGCTTGGCTTTTTCTGCGGTGGTCTTGGTGCGCACGTCGGGGCCCTGCAGCTTGCCGCTGTCAGAAAGACTACCGCTGGAGGCCAGGGAACTGGTGGAGCTCGACACCCGGATGCTGCCGCCTCCTCCCTGGGAGATTCCATTACCCCCACACTCCTTTCTGAGATCCTGTCCCGGCCCAGAAGAGTTGTGACCCTGAGGAGATGTCAGAGGTTCCAGAGAAGACACAGAGTGGGCTGAGAGTCGGTCCTGGGCTGTGCAGGACGAGGAGTAGGACACCTGGGATGAATGCAGGGAATCACTCTCCCTGTCACAGGGGTAGCTCAATGCCATATTCTGGGACTGGGAGGCTCCAGACATGGACAAGCGTTGCTCCGTGTAGACTGGCTCATCAGGAGGGGGCGGTAGAGGGCTGATGTCGATGCCTAGCCCTGGCCCTGGCTTCAGCATGCTGGACATGTGACGGCTGGGAAGGGGGCTGGACGGAGCGTACTGGGATTGGGACTTGGCTCCAGACGAGCGGCCACCGGTCTGTAGGGAGCTCATATGCTGGTTGGTTTTGACTATCTGGGCTTGCTTTGTGGGCTGGAGGACCAAGCCGTGCTGGGCCATTGGCTCCCTGGGGGGGTAACGGTGGTGGCTCAGCCTGCCAGGACCGGAGAGGCCAGAGGGTGGTGAGCCAGGCCTTGGACTCTGCTGTGGATGCTGCTGGGCGGTGAGGTTCAGGGAGTCAGGCAAAGTCCTATTGAGGGAGTAAATGCTCTGTGACCAGGGTTCTCCTCTATCTCCCCCGTCTGGCCGCTCCTCCTCCTCCTCATCCACATCATTCAACACCTGAGGGCTCTGTCCATCCAGACCTCTACCCACTGCCAAGCTGTGCTCTGACACCTCCTCCCCCTCCTCCCCCTCCTGGTGTTCGTGGTCAGAGTGGTGGTTGCTAGGAGCCTGGCTGGACAGTCCTGCGGCCCCCTGTAGTTTGGGCTGAGCGGCACGCTGCATCTGCTTACACTCCTCCTCCACACGGGCGAGCAGCCGCCGGATCTCCCGGTTGTTGGGGCACAGCTTAGCCGCTTCGTAAAGGTCAGCCATGGCCGCCGTGAACTGCCTGTGGAGGGACGGGGAGAGAGAGGCAGAAGGACAGAGAGTTAAGTGGGTTTTGGAAAATGCTAGGAAAAACCCAAATCCCATTCTCACATTTCAAACTAACAAGAGCCATTGAAAGAGCTCCTTGGGGGTGTTATTTCTCCTTAAACGTTCTACCGACGAATGGCTTTACCTGCTGCTCCTCTTGGCTCGGGCACGGGCGTAATAGGCCTCGTATGATTTAGGTTTCAGCTCCAGGGCCTTTGTTGCAAACTCCTCAGCCATGCCGAAGTCCTGTTGCGAGGGGAAGATCAATATGATTAGCCAATGCAGGGAAGTGAAAATGCATCTGGTCCCAGGGGCCAGCTTTCTACCTCTGTCTGGGCCTTCTGATCTCTAAAACTCTCGTTTCCTCTCCCTGATTGTTTGCGGCAACAAGCTGACATCAGCCTCACAAATGACTACAAGCTTACTATCATTTACAGACTTCTGCACAGTTTATAATTCAGCCTCAAGTGGCTCAATCAGACTCACTCAACTGGAGAACTTAATCTCTATAATTCTGTCCATATAGTAGATAGTATTACTTATGACTGTTCCTAAGAGCATTGTTGTAGTTTATGGCACATTCATCTATCATAGTGCTGGAACACCAATTGGCTTGAAATTGTACTGTGGGGCTCTTAAAGTGCTGTCTACTATTCCCTAACAACAGCCATACTTCCGCCTCTGAAATCATTTATTGCACAATACGTTTCGACTCCCATTTCGAAAGCAATCTGGATTTCAGCTAGCAGATAGATAGAGGTAAATACATAAAAACAGTACGAGTAGAAAAGGAGCCTCTTTCAGCCAATGATTTTGTCTGTTTTTTCCCAATTCTATGCCATTACCCATAGTGAGGTGAAATCCAGAGAGATAACAGTTGATATAAACAGACCCCTATTGTTTGTATATTCTGTTCATAAATCCAAGAACAACATTTATCACATATCCTGTCTTATGAACAGAACACATTGAGACCCAGATGATCCCCAAAGGGCAGTGTTAGTGGAATGGAGGATAAAGGTGGCCGAGCGTACATTGGTTTTCCTGCGACAGCGAGAGAGGTTGAGGTACAGAGAAACCCTCAGCTCTTTGAAGGCCTTCAGGTCATCGCCGAACCCATCCCTGGGAAACTTCCTTAGAGCATACTGGTACCTCTGGGCTGCCTCTTTCATCTTCCCCTTCTGAAAGAGAGACCGTGAGGGGGGATGGATGGACCGTGGAATAAGGGAATGGGGGAGGGAAGGATGAAGGGAAGGCGTGAGAGGGGAAGAGAAGGAAGAGAGTGGGACAGTTGTCAGATATTGGCCCAACCCAACAGGCTTTCTGCAGCACTCCCTCCCAGCTCCGTCAACCACACAGAGGTTCCACCTGAGCGGATTGTCCTTTCTGCCACAAAACTCAATCTTTTAAATGTCATGGATCAATCATGGCTTGGAGGGTGAGCGTGCCGTGGCACCACCCATTCATCTCTGTCGCGTCGCACTGAGCTGCTCAGAATATCACTCATTATGTTGTTTTTCTCTCAACCAAACTGCAGTGGCCAAGCATTCTCATTCTGTACAAACCGTCCTTCAAATAGCTGGTCAATTTGATGACATTGTGTTCTAATTAAAAACATTTGAAACAATTTGATGGCTGTTTATATTTGTCATCTTTCACACATGTCCAGAATTGTTGGCGTCTTTCCACAACAACCTTGAAGAGTTTGGTCACGGCTGTGGTTATCTATTTTCAGTATCAATATTGACCCTGTAGCTATAGGGTTAAGTGCCTTGCTCAAATGCAACAGATTTTACACACTCACATCCTTTCGGTTACTGTCCCAGTGCTCTGTTAGGCTACCTGCTGCAGTCACCTTGTACATATAATGATCTCTCATTCCCTTACATTTAACAATATATACACAGTATATAATGTCTCTGTTAAGAAGCATTAAGCCAAGCCATAACAGTTTAATGTTTAATTACTGTCATTGCCATACCTTGTAAAGCAGATTCCCCTCTTCCATTAACTTCTGCAGGAGAATAATTAGGATGTCGGGCTTGGATGTAGCCATAGCCCAGGCTGCATTACCTGTTGGGCCACGGGTGCGTGCACGGACACGCACACACACACGCACACACACACACACACGTGCATTGTTACACAACTGTTCCTCTCCAACACATGGACTATATTCACTAGGATATTGGTAACAAGGTAAAGTTACCTAAAGATTGTACCTGATCGATCATAAGGCGATGTTCTGTAGCCTTACGGTTACATTGAAAGCATTTCAGAAAGGAAAAAGGATGAAGGTTGAAAGAAGGGAGGGATG
>JACXGJ010011581.1:0-19524 GCA_016801105.1 Esox niger | reverse complement strand
GTGGTGGAACAGGACCAGGAGAAGTGGCGTGGTGGAACAGGACCAGGAGAAGTGGTGTGGTGGAACAAGACCAGGAGAAGTGGTGTGGTGGAACAAGACCAGGAGAAGTGGTGTGGTGGAACAAGACCAGGAGAAGTGGTGTGGTGGAACAAGACCAGGAGAAGTGGTGTGGTGGAACAGGACCAGGAGAAGTGGTGTGGTGGAACAAGACCAGGAGAAGTGGTGTGGTGGAACAAGACCAGGAGAAGTGGTGTGGTGGAACAGGACCAGAAGTGTTGTGGTGGAACAGGACCAGGAGGGAAAGGTTGCTGTGTTGCTATGGAGGGTTGCAAAGGATCAACCAATGGAGAAAGACCAACTGATGTGTAACAAGTGTTTGAAATCATGATTAAGATTGCAGGAACCCAACCAACCACCAGGAGTTGCTAGAGGACAATACGGAAATGCAATCCTTGTCAGACAACAACCCCACTGATAGTGGACAGTGCTGAGCCAATTTGCACCTTAAAACCCATGTCTCTGCAGAGGTTTCACATTTCTGATTTCCCCCTTGACTGCTACAGCTGAACAAAATGTTATCCATAGATGTTAGGACATCACCTTAAAGCACAACTTCTACATTTTAATTGATTTAGGAATACCAAAGATTACATTTACAAAAATAATATTTTCAATATTCAATATCCAACAGACAAAATATTCTATATCTGTTATCAATAAACATATTTTTGCATGGTCTGTCAACATAATGTAAATTAAATATTTGTATTAGTCTTTTTATAATGATAAAAAATAGTGATTTACTCTCTCCAGCTGTTGTTAGGATTGTTTTCAAGTAACCCACGGTCTTTTAAACCAATTCCAAATAAAGATTTCCAGTTTTATGAGGCCATATGGGTTTGCATAACCACACTGACATGGTGCTAAGAAACACTAAAAACAATAAGAGCCAAGGAATGCTTCTAATTCACAAAGCACACTTCGTTTATACTGCGGATGGTTGCGGGACGTCCCTGAACCTGTCTTCGCAACTCCTCCCAACGGATTCGGGAGAGTTGAAGATTATGCTTCGCTTAAAGGCATCAACACTAAACCATTCTGTGGATTTCAAGTTAGTCGGCTTGGAAAAACACACTCATCTGACACCTTTTTCATGTTCCGCAACATCACCGCAAAACACCTGGAAATCCCAGCTGACAACAGCGCCACGCTTTCCAGCTGACATTGACCAATGGACGTCCCTGTCACTAGATGGTCAGCTTGGTGCTCCTAAAATTGTGCCGCCAATGGGGGCACGAGTATATTGTCTTCTGTTTACACCACACAGATAATTATCTGACCATGCACATCTACTTACTATATTTTTTATCCAGTAACATTTAAAAAATGTATCTTCCCTTCAAAGCTAATTCTACTGAAATTCCAACATGAGAATCTGTCACATACTTCCTTTTACATTGATTGTTTTATTAGGTAGGAGGCGTTTCTGGTTGATGACATCACTTCCTCATGAAGTGGCTGATGACGTCCATGGGCAGAGGGAAGATGATGGTGGAGTTCTTCTCTGCAGCGATGGTGGTGAGGGTCTGGAGGTAACGCAGCTGGAGACCAGACGGAGACTCTGAGATGACTAGAGAGGCCTCCTTCAGGGCTCGGGAGGCGTTCATCTCCCCCTCTGCTGCTATCACCTAGAGAAGAGAGACAAGTTACAGAAGAGGTGTGGAAGAGATTTACTATCTGTAAGAAACACTATAGATGGTTCAGCAGCTATCACCTCTCTCGCTCTGTGTGTGTGTGTGTGTGTGTGTGTGTGTCTCTCTCTTCTCCTTAGTCCTGGCATCTGTGTGTGTGTGTGTGTGTCTTCACATTAGCCCTGGCATCTGTGTGTGTGTGTGTGTGTGTCTCTTCACCTTAGCCCTGGCATCTGGGTATGGGTGTGTGTGTGTGTGTGTGTGTGTGTGTGTCCACCTTAGCTCTGGCCTCTCGGCTGGCCTCTGCTTCTGCTGCCATGGCTCTCTGCAGCTGTTGGGGCAGCTTCACATCCTTGATCTCCACACGTTCCACCTTGATGCCCCACGGGTCAGTAGCCTCATCTAGACTGGCCTACAGGAAGGGGACATATATTATTGTAACACATTACAAAACCCTCATTCCAGACTGGTCTACGGGAAGGGGACATATATTACAGTAACACTTTCTATAGATTACATCAACACATTATTACAAATCCATATTGCAACTCTGCCAGACTAGACTACAGAAAGAACAACTGAACATAATGGCATTACATAACAATAATACTGCATTAGATAACCCTATTTCACTTGTAGGTGTCTAGGGTTCTACTGTTCTAGATTTCTATCGTTCTGTACCTGCATGCTGTGTGAGATTCCCTCACGGTCTGACAGCAGCTCTGCCAGGTTCTTGGTTCCCAGGACGTTCCTCAAGGTGGTCTGGGCCAGGAGTCGGGTTGAGAAGTCTGCGTTGGACACATTGGCCACGGAGGAGATGGGATCACTGACCCGGAAGTACACGACCCCATCAACACACACCGTCACTGAGTCCTTAGTCAGGATCTACAACACACACACACACACACACACAAAGAGGGCAGAGAGAAAGCCCACAGTGATGGTGTCTAGAACAATACTGAGTAATGTTATTGTACTTGTAGATTGACTGTGGCACAAAATGGATGTCCTTCCTGGCTAGTGTCCTTACCTCCTGAGGAGGGATGTCAAATGACACAGTTCTCAGGTCCACTTTCACAAAGGAGTCGGTGCACGGTAGCACAAAGAAGATGCCTGGTTTATTATAGATATAGAACAATATAGATTGAATACATGCACACATCCACATACACAAAGATACCTGGAACACAGTTTATAGATATAGAACAATATAGATTGAATACATGCACATATGCAGTGTCTGGTCTCTTACCAGGTCCCTTGGCCTTCCGGTCTGTAATCCGGCCCAGTCTGAAGATGACAGCCCGTTCATACTCCTGAACTATCTGTAATACAACACAATACAATATTAATACTCCTGAACTATCTGTAATACAGCACAATACAATATTCATACTCCTGAACTATCTGTAATACTTACAATACAATATTCATACTCCTGAACTATCTGTAATACAACAAAATACAATATTCATACTCCTGAACTATCTGTAATGCAACACAATACACTATTAATACTCCTGAACTATCTGTTATAAAACAAAATACAATATTCATACTCCTGAACTATCTGTAATACAACACAACACAGAGTTAAAACCCTACTAATTCTATTAAAATATATACACAATACAAAGTTAAAATCAAACTAATAGCACTTAACTGTCCATAAAACATAAGTAAGCGATAAAAACAGACATTGCACATTCCCTTGGAAATAATGCAAGAGACTTAATGTTTCCAAGGTAACATAACTCTATGAATTGATTAATTGGACATGTTAAAGGTACCAGGATGATATCATACTCTTGTGGACAGACAATGCCTGCAGTTGAAACGTGAACTAAACAGCCCTCTGCCCTTGAATGACAGGCTATGGGCCTGAAATGTGCCATGGAGGCACTGCAGCCTGACATGTTGATGTTTAAGATACTCTGTCCTGATTAAAGCAACTCCATTAACTAGCTATGCAGCGCACAAACAGTCTGACCAATGAGGTTAGATTCTGACTGAAAAATGTTGTCAGAAATGTGTTTTTTAAATTGGACACGTTTAGGCCACTGGACTCAGACAGGTGATCATCATTGCTATTCATAACTTTCTGTGGTTTGGGTCCTAAATGTTAAATTTGGTCCCGGGCCCTGGGATTCCTGTCGCTGTCCCTTCTTCAGCATCATCTGAGATTTTGCTGAGTGTTCTAGTTCTATTTCTATTTCTGTAAATGCGTTTTGGCGTCTCACTCACCTTTATGCAGAACCAAATGGTGAAGGGAAACAGGAAGAAAGTTAACAGACCAGAAAGGATGACAAGTAACCAGCCACAGCAACCCAGGCTTCCTGAACCCACTTCAGCTGATGGAGACAGACAGACAGACGGAGAGGGAGAGAGAGAGGGAGAAAGAGAGAGGGGAAGGGAATGAGACGAGAGACAGACAAAGAGGGAAGGGAATGAGACGAGAGACAGACAAAGAGTGAAGGGAATGAGACGAGAGACAGACAAAGAGGGAAGGGAATGAGACGAGAGACAGACAAAGAGGGAAGGGAATGAGACGAGAGACAGACAAAGAGGGAAGGGAATGAGACGAGAGAAAGAGCAAATGAGACGACACAGAGAGGGAGAGAGATGTTTAATTGCTTTGTTAGTTTTAGTTATATTATAATTTTTGATGAAATATAATCTGACTGTGTTCTGCTTCTTAAACAGTAGCAACCATCCATTCATATACGAACAGTATTGCTATAACTGTGCGATAAAGAGTGAGAGGCAATTTAATTAATTATATTTGAGAGTAACATTTGTTGGCAGTGGTTAGTAGAAGAACAACACAGCTTGGATTTGAGTTTCTTTTCTGTCATAGATTGTTTTCAATGTAGGAAAAATGCATATATACATACAGTGAGGGTAAAAGTATTTGATCCCCTGCTGATTTTGTATGTTTCCCCACTGACAAAGAAATGATCAGTCTATAATTTTAATGGTAGGTCTATTTGAACAGTGAGAGACAGAATTACAAAATCCAGAAAACCCCATGTCAAAAATGTTATGAATTGACTTGCCTTGGCCATGTGCTTTGGATCATTGTCATGCTGGAATACCCATCCACGACCAATATTCAATGCTCTGGCTGAGGGAAGGAAGTTCTCACCCAAGATTTGATGGTACATGGCCCCGTCCATTGTCCCTTTGATGCGGTGAAGTTGTCCTGTCCCCTTAGCAGAAAAACACCCCCAAAGCATAATGTTTCCACCTCCATGTTTGCCGGTGGGGATGGTGGTCTTGTGATCATATGCAGCAATCCTCCTCCCCCAAACAAGGCAAGTTGAGTTGAAGAGCTTGATTTTGGTCTCATCTGACCACAACACTTTCACCCAGTTCTCCTCTGAATCATTCAGGTGTTCTTAGGCAAACTTTAGTCAGGCCTGTACATGTGCTTTCTTGAGCAGGGGGACCCTGCAGGCACAGTAGGATTTCAGTCCTTCATGGCATAATGTGTTACCAGTCGTTTTCTTGGTGACTATGGTCCCAGCTGCCTTGAGGTCATTGACAAGATCCTCCCATGTAGTTCTGGGCTGATTCCTCACCGTTCTCATGATCATTGCAACTCCACAAGGTGAGATCTTGCATGGAGCCTCAGACCGAGGGAGATCGACAGTTCTTTTGTGTTTTTTCCATTTGCGAATAATCGCACCAACTGTCACCTTCTCACCAAGCTGCTTGGCGATGGTCTTGTAGCCCATTCCGGCCTCATGTAGGTCTACAATCTTGTCCCTGACATCCTTGGACAGCTCTTTGGTCTTGGCCATGGTAGAGAGTTAATAATCTGATTGATTGAGGACATATGTGGACAGGTTTCTATTATACAGGTAACAAACTGAGATTAGGGGCACTCCGTTTATAAGTGTGCTCCTAATCTCAGCTTGTTAACTGTATAAAAGACACCTGGGAGCCAGAATCTCTGATTGAGAAGGGTTCAAATGCTTATTTCCCTCATTTAAATGAAAATCAATTTATAAAAATGTTTACATGCTTTTTCTGGATTTGTTTGTTGTTATTCTGTCGCTCACAGCTCAAATAAACATACCATTAAAATTATAGACTGATTAATTAAACTTCTGTTGCTCACTCAAAACTTCCCTTTACAACGTTTTTGAAAAGGAAAGAAAAACTAAATTTTTTCCAGGGTTTTATATATATTTGAACGGGTGTGTGTACATACTCCAGATGAACAATGAGGACAACACCACCTCTTGATATCGTTTGGCTGACTCATATTTCACCATCTCAGGTTCATGGTTTGGTCGATCACATGGAAAAGTCAGTGTGGGGGTGTGGGGGTTGTCTCTAAATGAGTCACATCCAGTAGATGTGACTCATTTAAATGTGAGAACTGTAGCCTGACCACAGCAGATGCACATTCACAGTGCATGTTTACATGGTATTGAGAACGTGGCCTGGAGATGTAGGTCAAAGCAAAATGGCTCCAGTCTGTGTCATGGGACATCAAGCCGTCACCGGCAGTCCGGTTCTGCTGAGGCCTCCCGGCAAGGACAGGGCTCGAGACCCCCTGCAATACCCCCCAAAATGTATCTCATTCTATTATCTCATACCCCTGCCTCCTACATCAGTAGAATGATGACTGGCTGCATTTAACTATAGCGTATACCACTGCCTCCTACATCAGTAGAATGATGACTGGCTACATTTAACTATAGCGTATACCACTGCCTCCTATGTCTATGGACTGATGACTGGCTATATTTAACTATAGCGTATACCACTGCCTCCTATGTCAATGGACTGATGACTGGCTACCTTTAACTACGCATATTAAGTAAAGAAAGAGATTTCTTTTTTCAGTTTAAACTACAAAAGTCAAATTAATGGACAGCGCTGTAAAGCCTATTGATCACTGTTCAACAACAAGGACTGCGCTATACAGCTCTGTGCTGGGGGGATTAGGAGAAGAATGGATACAATTACTGCTGAACCCAGGCAGTGATGTTGCGCACTATTAATTCTGGCACCTTTTTATAGATTTTGTCTAGTTTTAGTCATTTTGACAAAAATATCCTTGAGTTTAAGACACAATTACATAATTTGCATAATTATTTTGTTTAGTTATTGCCAAAAGGACAAAAACAGAGAGACATATATGGTCAACTTATGTTTTAGTCACATTTTAATCCTATCACAATTATTGCCTCATTAGTCTATAGTAGCCTAAACATATCACCATATCAAACAGTCTAATTAAACCTAATATACTTGTAGCCTGTTCGAAAAAATTGTTACTTATAGATGTTCAGAATAATTGTGTACTTTTAATGCCGTTCTTGTTAAGATTGTACTTACCTAACATGTGGTCGAAACGATCTAACCTGTGGGTAAAGTGTAGTAAAGGGATCTGATTGGAAAAGAAAATGTTGTTAGCCAATCAGCCTATCAAGGTTGGACGGAGAGGGATGGACCGAGAATGGAACGTGAGAAATTTTCAGGAAAAGAAAAGGAAAAGGTTGCTAGCGAATTTCTGAGATACAGAAAATAGTATTTTGATTATTTTCTCTAGGAAGAACTTCATTTAGTTGTCGGTTAGATAACTGTAAATTTGGTTTGGAAACAAGTATTTAGGTTCCTACTGTGGGGCAACTTTTTCCCCGCTGCTTAGTTTAGAGGAGCGCTCGGTGGATAGCTGGGTGTGCTAGGTGCTTATCGGCGCTAGTCTCACACTAGGCCTTAGCAAAGAAAAACTAAACGCTGTTAACTAATTCAGGGGACCCAGTTTAGTTGAATTGTTGAAGGACTTGGTCTCTCAATTTGGGTGAGCGAAAAAGCCCACATTTCCACTGGCCATGATGTATTTACAAATTGACTTAGAACTTCAGATGATAACCTACCTGTTCTACAAAGGCGATCGAGGGCCCGAGGGCTTATTCCTATGGGGTTGTAC
Source organism: Esox niger (assembly GCA_016801105.1). Classification (NCBI taxonomy): domain Eukaryota; kingdom Metazoa; phylum Chordata; class Actinopteri; order Esociformes; family Esocidae; genus Esox; species Esox niger. Next base: position 11,886 of record JACXGJ010011581.1, on the reverse strand, counting down.
ATTTCCTTGACACGACGACCAGGTAATTGCTCAATGTTATTTAGCTCAAAGGTGCAAAGAGGTACTTGATTGTCACTCCAGCATTGGTTCCAGGCCTGCTACGGTGTTTGACATAATAATACATTTGTCTGGCGTAGCTTATGTTTTTTCGTATTTGGATAATACCTGTATACTAAGGTAACGTCTGATTCATTTGAGGAAGTTAATGAGGTTATTGTACTTTGCTTGTAAGGGATGTTAGCTCACCACAATCGAAACATAAATTAAAGAAAAGCGGTAGTTTTTTCCAATTATGGGGAACTCATGGCCCACCCTAGTGTAGTATACTCAGCATATGCCTACTAGAGAACAGAAAGAGGGAAGGGCGCCTGAACAGAGGAACAAATGTGAATGTCTGTTGAATCGCTAATATAAAACAGATTTCACCTCTGTTTGCATTCAGAAACGAAATACAAGAAAAATGAGTGATGGCACTCACAGCCCTAACGTTTTCCAAAGCCTGTTGTTAAGTGTTCCCTTTTATGGCTGTTGGATGTCTGAGACTTGAACACCGACGTTTACTGGTCACCGTTGAGTAATAATTTATGTAAAACAAACGTCCGTTTTTTCGTTCCATCCGCTGCTGAAGCCGGTAGTATTACTGACTCGTAATCTTTATCATGTGTTGTCAGATCGAATCCGGAGGGAGTTTTGTGAACTTCTAGTTCAAATTTAGTATTTACTGTTGTTCAAATAATTTGTATATCTAGTGTATCGACATGCTTGCATTCATAATAAGAAATTAATTAGAACGGACGCAGATTAGAAACTAGCTTGAAAGGCAAAAGGAATGTCCTCTTCGCAGTGGGTACACCTAATCATTGAGCCACAAAGTATTTTTAGATGTTATGGAAAAATAACTATGAAAATTAAACTTGGGATATTTGCACTTGGCCAACAGGAGTCACCACTGTTCAATGAGGTCAAAAGCCTCAAGAGAATTAACCGTTTTCGCCCAGGTTTGACGATTGCGTCAAATGCTTCAGAAAGCTTTGATTTCCAATCGCTACAGGAACAAAAATCTGTGTGTTTGCGTGTAGGGAGAGCAACTGGGCGGTGTTCAGCCCTGGTGGTCGACTCATCGCTGATATGCAAGGTGTGTTTGCAGTACAAAACAGACACACACAAAACAGACACACACACACCCTGTGTAAGTACATGTATTACAGTTGGCTTTTTGTTTAATTGGATCTATTAATACATATTTATTCTGGGATTATGGTTGTTAACCTTGTGTATCCTGTACACACCATCAATGTAAACGGTTTGTTGATTTAGATTAAGGATTACACAAGAATGCCCTAATCTGTTCCTGGTTATCTACAAAGTTGTGTTTTTTTTTACTCTAACCCAGTTCCTGGCAACCAACTGCACCAGGACGGTAGCATTTAGAACTGATTTGTATTTAAGAGTACTGGGGGAAGAAATTCAGCCTTTCCCCCAGTAATACATAGAGGTGTTTTGAAATGTTTTGTCATTATGCATTTATTTACTGCAGTACTGTGTGGATATGTTTTAGTATGTACACATTCTATGGATTAGTAAAAACCAAGACTATTAAAAAGAAAAATCTTAAAATGACGAATGCGCGTCAGTTTTACTTCATTGCATCTAGTGCTTTGTAAATGACTGATTAAAGATATTCAACGTTTTAGTCTGTCGTTCATCTGTGTAAATATTGACAGTCAAAACGCATCCTGTTTAAAGAACAACCCCAATTATTTCCCTGGGTTGTTTTCCTTAGTTTCAATTCATGAAATCCCTTGAATTGACCAAAACACCAGGAACACCTCTACCACAGTCAGTGAAAACATGAACATTGGACACAACTTTCCTTAGTTCTACTTCCTGTATACATAGCCATGCTTGTTGGACCTGCTGAAATAACCTGGAGAACACGGTTCTACTATTTAGTCACAGCCAGGGTCTAGTTACGTACATGTTTGTGACACATCACAACTGCTAATATACTGTTCATACATTCACCATATCAGGCATTATCAGGATATAGTGACCTGTTAAAGTATATCACCCTAGGTAACGTGTTGGATAAGAGCACTTTATCGTGGATTGCATTGACTTGATATTTACATGCAGTGCCTGCCAAAAGGCCTATCCATTAAGGTAACCTGTTGGAGACTGCTACTTCACTGTACAGTACATTATAGTCATTTATCAGATTACACTTAGGGCATAGATAAATAAGATGTTTACATTTTTCCATTAGATTTACCAGAGGCTCTTAGCCAGACCAACATAGGGTGATCCCTCAGGAAAGACAAGACATTTACATTGGTACCTCAGATTTACCAGAGGCTTGTATCCATGCCAACGTAGTAACCCACCCCACATGATAGCCAAGACATTTACATTGTTACCTCAGATTTACCAGAGGCTCGTATCCATGCCAACGTAGTAACCCACCCCACATGATAGCCAAGACATTTACATTGTTACCTCAGATTTACCAGAGGCTTGTATCCATACCAACGTAGTAACCCACCCCACATGATAGCCAAGACATTTACATTTTTACATCTGACTCCTTTAGCAGATCCTATTATCCGGAGTGACAGTGTAAAAGACCACAAACCCCAGTAACAGAGAGCTCCTTTCAACCCAATAAAGAGGACCATAGTTTGGAAAAGACTTGTGTGCTTTTTCAAATTAAACAACCTCAAGCTGTAGCTCCTCCCCCTGCCTTAACTGTCACCAGGCCTGACAGGGTTGCTATGTTAACGCCTGGTGTCTAAGATACAAAGCTAAGGGTTCATCAAACACACACACACACACCATGTAATCATGACCAACATGTTTCACAGTACTTAAAAACCTAAACCTAATCTTATCAGGTGTTCTAAACTTAACACTAACATTATTCTCAAAATAAGAAACCTCACTTTTCACCATGTTTCCTGTTTTTATGCAACATCAGTACATTTCAGTGTTTCACGTTAGTATGCAATATCAGGATTTTTTAGCGGTTAACTATTATTAAAAGATAGGGAAGCATAACTGTACACACAGACACACACCCTGTGCTGTGGGTCACATGTTTGCTCTGTGTTATATCATGTGATTTTTGTCACGGTTGTGAAACAGAAGGACACCAGCAGCTCCCTCTGCTATCCTCATCTTAACCATCAGGGGAAATGCAAAATAGTCCCTAGATCAGTTTCCAAGGGCAACTACAGCCCCTCCCTCATACCACGCCTGAACCAGGTAGCTCTAACTGTTCTGTCTGAACACCACGCCTGAACCAGGTAGCTCTAACTGTTCTGTCTGAACACCACGCCTGAACCAGGTAGCTCTAACTGTTCTGTCTGAACACCACGCCTGAACCAGGTAGCTCTTACTGTTCTGTCTGAACACCACGCCTGAACCAGGTAGCTCTAACTGTTCTGTCTGAACACCACGCCTGAACCAGGTAGCTCTAACTGTTCTGTCCGAACACCTCGTCTGAACCAGGTAGCTCTAACAGTTCTGTCTGAACACCTCGCCTGTAAATTGTCTGTGTGAACATATGATGGAACATGATAGTGTTGTGGAGACAATGTGCAAGGCCCCCAGTAACAGGGCAGGCACCTGTTAATTAATAACTCCCTGACAACATGGAAGGCTTCACAGCCTTCACAGCAAAGATCAACAGAGGTGGTGTGGAGGTAGCGTGACTTCAGAGCAAACAAGAATGGAGATAAACAATAAAGTATAAACTGTAGAGTCTGAGGGATTATCATTAATATTTCTATAAACAGAAAGGAGATCACTGACTCACCTATCAGGCCATCTGGGCTGGAGGATCGTCTCTTCACCACACTTTTCACTTGGGTCTCCATTTCCTTGCACCAGTTGTGGATCTCTTCCTGGACTGAGGGTGTGTGTGTATGTGTGTGTGCGTGGGAGAGGGAGTGTGTGTTATGAAAGTTAAAGTCTATTGGCTTGTCTCATTGTGGGTGTGGCTCCAGCCCTAACACACTGGGCAGAGCATAAGCAGACTGCAGCAGTGGTTCTCTAACCCCTCCTGGGGACGACCGGCAGTCTCACAGTTCTGTTGTAGCCCTGAACTGGACTTAATGATTAGTTGACAAGTTGTTTCAGGTGTGTTGGCTCAGGAATATGTCTGATACAAAGAGATTGTGTGTTTCAGAATCAGAAAGAGTTTCATTTTATGTCCTGTGATCCTCGACCTCTTGGGGACTGGGATGATGGTGATGATAGAGAACTTAATTGGGTTTCTGTGACAGAGAAAGTATGAGTTTATATTTGATGTTATAACATAAATACATTCCCTCAGGCAGACTGCATGAGCAGATGACCTCCATAACTCCCACGTACGCTCCTCCATAACTCCCACGTACGCTCCTCCATAACTCCCACGTACGCTCCTCCATAACTCCCACGTACGCTCCTCCATATCTCCCACGTACGCTCCTCCATATCTCCCACGTACGCTCCTCCATATCTCCCACGTACGCTCCTCCATATCTCCCACGTACGCTCCTCCATATCTCCCATGTACACTCCTCCATAACTCTCACAACTCCGGCTGAGTCACCGCCTGCTATAGCAGCTGCACCGCACTCGATCATAAAGCACTTCAGAGGGTGATTATAACAGCAGAGCGCATCACAAGGTCTGACCTGCCATCCCTGTAGGATCTCTACACAGAGAGGTGTAGGAGGAGGAGCAAACTAAACATTACAGATCCCAGCCACCCATGCCATGGACTGTTTATCAAGCTGCCGTCAGGCAGAATGTACAGGAGTTTTCCATCCAAAACGAATAGGCTATGAGACCGTTCCTTTCCTCAGGCTGTAAGGCTGATCAATTCAGGAACCCCTCTTCCCTTCCATCAATAGTTCCATGCACACCTGTCACTTTATATCATGCTCATCTGCCAATCATGTCATTCACACCTGTCACTTTATATCATGCTCATCTGCCAATCATGTCATGCACACCTGTCACTTTATATCATGCTCATCTGCCAATCATATCATGCACACCTGTCACTTTTACATTGCACTACAGTTGTACAGTTGTATACTTAAAATTATTGATGCATTTTTTTGTATTGTGTTATTATTGTTTGTTTGAGTTATTTTCTATATTATAAATACTTTTTAAACTTTTAACTGCACGATCGGGAGTGGGAAAACAAAGCTTTTTATTGCCTTAACTTCTTATTGCAAATGACAAACCCTTTTGAACTGAGAACAAACAGTAATCCCTTTTGAGACTTCAAAGCAGGAAGAAGGTATATTTAGACACTGATCCTGGGTCAGTTATGCATAGTTACCGATGGGACAAGAGGAACTGAGAACACCCACGTCAATCCATCTGTAACCCACGTATAAGACTATACACACAGTATATAACCTCGTATTCTCATCACAAAATGTTTACTACATGAAGATAAACTGATCCAAGGACAGTTCCCGTCTCCAATAGCAGGAGAATACAGTACAGTCCAGATACAAAGACCCAATGTTAACCACAATACCCAGACTGCATTGCAAACAGAACCCTATTCCCTAAGAAGTTCACTACTTTCACCACAGGTGCCATTGGGTTCTTGTGAAAAGCAGTGTTCTACACAGGAGAACAGGGCGCCGTTGAAAAGCCACACCAGTTCTAAACAGATCAACCCTTGGCCCTCTGAGTGAGAGAGATGGGTCTTCAGTAGACCTGGTCCTGACAGAACGAGAGCTGACTTCTGGATGAGTTTTAGTTTCAACATAACTTTTTTCTTTGTCCCTTTCTGTTCATGAGGAAGTTTGTCAGAGTCACCATATTGTCCAGTGTGTTTGCCTTGTCACCAGTAGGGTTTAATACACCTTTTCAATTCATTTCAGTCTTGGTTCACATATCCCACAAGTCCTCCTGTAGTTTATTGACAATGTGAGTAAAAGACAACGTTGTGTTCAGTTTCATCAATATTTGTCTTCTCTACCTTGTAGCAAAAAAATTAAACAAGCACAAAACTTTGGTATAATTTTTTTCTGTCTTGTCTGTGTTACTTCATTCACAAAAGAAAATGTTTTATGTAAAACAACACAATGTACCAAAATCTTATTTCAATCATTGAGTACACTTAACAGTTACAGTTAGTTAAGGGTAAAACAAAAGGTGTTGTCAAACAGTGATTTAAACTGACAAATGTACACGTCATAGATATGTAAATTGTACGTTTAGCCCAATCTCTAATCCTGAGTGATTTATAATATGTGAATATCTTCCCACTGCCCTAATTCCAAGCTCTTTCAATCCAAACCATAACCAATTCTATTGAAATTCTTACTACACAATTTGTAACGTGGAAATTTATTTACAACATTTTCCAAAACTTATTTTGCAAGACGAGAGGATTCTGGTTGACGGTTGATGACATCACTTCTTCATGAAGTGGCTCATGACGTCCATGGGCAGAGGGAAGATGATGGTGGAGTTCTTCTCTGCAGCGATGGTGGTGAGAGTCTGGAGGTAACGCAGCTGGAGACCAGACGGAGACTCTGAGATGACTAGAGAGGCCTCCTTCAGGGCTCGGGAGGCGTTCATCTCCCCCTCTGCTGCTATCACCTAGAGAAGAGAGACAAGTTACAGAAGAGGTGTGGAAGAGATTTACTATATGTAAGAAACACTATAGCTAATTCAGCAGCAATCACCCCTGTGTGTGTGTGTGTGTGTGTGTGTGTGTGTGTGTGTGTGTCTTCACTTTAGCTCTGGCCTGTGTGTGTGTGTGTATGGGTGTGTGTGTGTTTGTCTCTTCACCTAAGCTCTGGCCTGTGTGTGTGTGTGTGTGTGTGTGTGTCCACCTTAGCTCTGGCCTGTGTGTGTGTGTGTGTGTGTGTGTGTGTCCACCTTAGCTCTGGCCTCTCGGCTGGCCTCTGCTTCTGCTGCCATGGCTCTCTGCAGCTGTTGGGGCAGCTTCACATCCTTAATCTCCACACGTTCCACTTTGATGCCCCATCGGTCAGTAGCCTCATCTAGACTGGCCTACAGGAAGGGGACATATATTACTGTAACACATTATAACAAAACCCTATTACAACCCATCCAGACTGGCCTACAGGAAGGGGACATATATTACTGTAACACATTATGACAAAACCCTATTACAACCCATCCAGACTGGCCTACAGGAAGGGGACATATATTACTGTAACACATTATTACACCCTCATCCAGACTGGCCTACAGGAAGGGGACATATATTACTGTAACACATTATTACACCATCATCCAGACTGGCCTACAGGAAGGGGACATATATTACTGTAACACATTATAACAAAACCCTATTACAACCCATCTAGACTGGCCTACAGGAAGGGAACATATATTACTGTAACACATTATAACAAAACCCTATTACAACCCATCCAGACTGGCCTACAGGAAGGGGACATATATTACTGTAACACATTATAACAAAACCCTATTACAACCCATCCAGACTGGCCTACAGGAAGGGGACATATATCACTGTAACACATTATAACAAAACCCTATTACAACCCATCCAGACTGGCCTACAGGAAGGGGACATATATTACTGTAACACATTATAACAAAACCCTATTACAACCCATCCAGACTGGCCTACAGGAAGGGGACATATATTATAGTAACACATTATTACACCCTCATCTAGACTGGCCTACAGGAAGGGGACATATTATAGTAACACATTATTACACCCTCATCCAGACTGGCCTACAGGAAGGGGACATATATTACTGTAACACATTATTACACCCTCATCCAGACTGGCCTACAGGAAGGGGACATATACTACAGTTTCACTTTCTATATATTACAGTAACAAATGATTACAACTCTACAGACTGGCCTACAGAATAATGCTTTTATTGTTGCAGGGGACATCTACTGTTATTATGGCCTATTGTTGAACATCTATTGTTATTATTGTTACCGCAGTCGCGAGGTTAGGCAGCAGGTGGTTTGCCAGCCTGCTATTATAGTCTATTGACTCCACTTTGAGTAAGCATAGTCAGATTAGTTGCCATAGATTTCTCCATTGTAGCTTGATCAAGGTCAGGTAAAGTAAAACAAGCTGGCATTCTCCATAGAAATCTTATAAGAATTAAACCTTCCTCTATTTCTCTTACAATTAAACAGGACTGTAATGATAACCTGCATCTCAAAATGGGACTCCGTAAAGTTACATCTCTTGCTTCAAAGGCATCTTCAGTCAACTCCATAACCACTCATCATCAACTGAATGTGATTGGCCTGTGTGAAACCTGGCTAATGCCTGAATACATTTACTGCCCTATAGGAGACCTCTCTAGGCTACCTAACCCACCTGGGATAGGGTCTAACCAGGGTGTAGTTGCTTGCATTATATTTTTGGACTTCTTGGGTTGTGTACCTGCATGCTGTTTGCGATTCCCTCACGGTCTGACAGCAGCTCTGCCAGGTTCTTGGTTCCCAGGACGTTCCTCAAGGTGGTCTGGGCCAGGAGTCGGGTTGCGTATTTACAGTTGGACACATTGGCCACGGAGGAGATGGGATCACTGACCCGGAAGTACACGACCCCATCAACACTCACCGTCACTGAGTCCTTAGTCAGGATCTACAATACACACACACACACACACAGACACAGACACACACACACACACACAAAGAGGGACAGAGAGAAAGCCAGTAATGGTGTTTATAACAATACTGAGTAATGTTATTGTACTTATAGATTGACTGTGGCACAAAATGGATGTCCTTCCTGGCTAGTGTCCTTACCTCCTGAGGAGGGATGTCAAATGACACAGTTCTCAGGTCCACTTTTACAAAGGAGTCGGTGCACGGTAGCACAAAGAAGATACCTGGTTTATTATAGATATAGAACAATATAGATTGAATACACGCACACACACCCACATACACAAAGAAGATACCTGGAACACAGTTTATTATAGATATAGAACAATATAGATTGAATACACGCACACATCCACATACTCAAAGAAGATAACTGGAACACAGTTTATAGATATAGAACAATATAGATTGAATACATGCACATATACAGTGTCTGGTCTCTTACCAGGTCCCTTGGGCTTCCGGTCTGTAATCCGGCCCAGTCTGAAGATGACAGCCCGCTCATACTCCTGAACTATCTGTAATACAACACAATACAATATTCATACTCCTGAACTATCTGTAATACAACACAATACAATATTTCTACTCCTGAACTATCTGTAATACAGCACAATACAATATTCATACTCCTGAACTATCTGTAATACAACACAATACAATATTCATACTCCTGAACTATCTGTAATACAGCACAATACAATATTCATACTCCTGAACTATCTGTAATACAATACAATATTCATACTACTTACCTTTTTACATGGTAAACTCATACTACTAAACTATCTGCAGAACAGAACACAGTTAAAACCCAACTCATCCCTCTAAACTAGCTACAGAACATAACACAGAGTTAAAACCCAACTCATACTACTAAAGTATCTACAGAACATAGTTTAGAGGTACGAGTTGGGTTCTAACTCTGCACTATCTACAGAACATAGTTTAGGGGTACGAGTTGGGTTATAACTCTGCGCTATCTACAGAACATAGTTTAGAGGTACGAGTTGGGTTATAACTCTGCGCTATCTACAGAACACAGTTTAGAGGTACGAGTTGGGTTATAACTCTGCGCTATCTACAGAACATAACACACTGTTTGCCAAGGGGACTGCTATTTGTCACATACACATTATTTCAGTACATTTCATTGAGGTAACATGGAATTATACTGGCCACACACAGAACAACTCTGTTTATTTTTTTAAAATATCTTATTTTATCATTGATCATAGCAAACGCTTTATAAAGTGAATATATTTATATATATCTTTGGACCAATTAAAATGTCAAAATATGGCCCATAGCGTAGACATATAAAGCAAGAGAGGTGGAACTGTTAACGCTGTTTCCTTCACACGGACTGTGGATCAAACAAACTAAGCAAAACTTTAATTCTGTGTTATCTGGGGAGGGGCATCAGATTTCCATACGCGTGTCTCTGTTTTACCTGGTCTTACCTTAATGCAGAACCAGATGGTCACAGGGAACAGTGTGAATGTTACCAAGCTACAAAGGATCACCAGGAACCAGCCACAAAAACCCAGGCGTCCTGAACCCACCTCAGCTAATGGAGAGTAAGAGACAGAAAATAAATAAGTGATTGGGGAGATATGAGAGATGTATCATTGTTAGTGTATAGCTTTATCATTATTGTTGTTGTTCAATGTAAGAAATCAGTCTTAAAGTGATAGTTCATCCTAAATTCATAACTGTCTGATATATCACTTACCAAGAGATATTCCAGAAAGCACATTGTCATTTATTTTCAAATAATCTATTATTCAGCTCTGTCCCAGTATATAGTGTTACTAGTCCCATCCAAATTCATGAAACAGTTTGTACCACTACAGCAAAACTGCATTGCAAGAAGAAAACTACTCCCATACACTTCAAACTACATCCAGTAATCTGTCGTCGTAGCATAGATTACTTAAACTGTACATGGATGAAACCGCTGGCGGAATTGGCTGAATTCAAACTGGCACTAGCCAACTATTTCCTATAGCCAACAGGTTCTTCAGCAGGGATGTCAACGAGGTGAGCGTGAACGTCAACAAGCTATGTGAAGATAGGTTGCTTCGCCTAGCTTTTTAAAATGGCTTCTAGTATATTACTGCCATATTTTTGCTTAATACGTAGATGTTGTTTGCCATGTCATGCAGGATGGCGATGTGTAGTTCGGTGCATTCGATAAATAATCTTAGAACTTTTGGATTTTCTGTGTGCGATGTCAACTACTGCCTGCTCGTTTGCCTGCTTGTGGATCCTGAGGCAATTATATTCTACCCGCTCTGCAATTGGGAAAATACCTCTGCTGTTCCCGAATCGCATTGTGGGAGAATCAACAGATTACCTTCGCCAACAAGACATATTTACAATGCATATAACGCTAATTGCTGAACAATGGATTGTTTAAAAAAATGATGTGCCTGAAGGACTAACTGGGATAAAGAAAACTGTCACCAAAATATGTTTTTGGACTAACTATCCCTTTAAATGTTTTGGAAACCAACCAAAAACCATGTATTTTATTGAAAAGGAAGAGAGAAATAAAGATGTACATTGGCATTTAATTAATAACATTGAAGAACCACATGGCATAATCTTTTTTTGACAGAGGATAGTTTTTTTGGAGAAACAAAACTTGGATTTGAGTTACTTCTGTCCATAGGCTTCTTTCATTGCGTAAAGAATATCTAAAGGTACAGTTATCCATTCCACTGTAGTAAAATATACAGCACCAAAAACAGGCTGTGGAGGAAGAGCAGCGAAGTGTCTACGACGTTACTGACAAAGATATTGAATGTGGAATAATAGGCAATATATCGATTATTAATAAATACATTGACTTTGTTCACCATTATTGCAAATATATGGAACCTTGATGTTTTGTTAATATATTTTCTATTAAGAAATCCTCTGGGATTTTTAAATAAAATTGATATGATATTTAGTATTTGAATTTGCATGTGTATGACAAAGTTGTTTTGATTAAAATTAGTACTAATGGAAATACCCAGAGACTTTTTGCCACTCAGGCTGATCATCTTTTTACCTCCATAAAAGGCATGAAGGTGAATATTAAACTTAATAAAAGGTGCAATATGAACTTAATTTCACCTTATTGAGATGGCACACATATTGTCACCTTATTTCCTTTGAAAAATACTTCTCTGATATACTGTAAATATATATATATATATATATATATATATA
>JACXGJ010011580.1:0-19536 GCA_016801105.1 Esox niger | reverse complement strand
CCTGCTTCTCCAATCTCTTCCATCTCCACCTCCTGCTTCTCCAATCTCTTCCATCTCCACCTCCTGCTTCTCCAATCTCTTCCATCTCCTCCATCTTCCTCAGTGACGCCAACGGGGGGGGGGGGGGGCATTTGGTTGGCTTAAGTATAATTATTTATTAGTAAGTCAATCTTGGTATTTAGTATCCTCAATGTCTGTTTAGTCTGCGTCAGTTTTTCGTTTTTGTTTGATGACAAATCGATCAATTTTAAGAGAGTAGGTAAGCTAATTAATACCTAGCTGGTTGTTGGAGATTTTTTACTCGTCTCTGCTAGGGATTTTGTAGTATACATCTATTATTGTGCCACCTTCAGAATGAGTAAAGTACTGTTTTGAGTAATGTGCCACGTATTGCTCTTTTCGAGCAATTTCACACACTAAACTTCTTGGTTATTGTTATTATTCTCAGCCGCCGGAGCTGCCAATTGAAACTAGGCTATGAGAAACTCTGGTCTAGAGGAACAATAGCATGACTAACAATAACATGACAAGAATAGAAATCAAATACCATGACTTTTCCAAAACATAACGTTATAGCATTTAATATGCATCATGTGAAACGTTATGTGATTTACCTTATATCCGCCATGGCTTCCAACATCACAGCAGCCATGTCAATCATTGCCGCAGCACCAGAGAAGGCTGGCCAGTGCCCCAGCAATGCATCTAAACGATCATAACTCTTGATCCGCCTGTCAGAGGCGTTATTGTCATCCTCGATCTTGTTTTAATTTTTTCAGCTTCTCCCGGTACTGTTTCCCGGTGTGAAAACTGTTCAGCTCACTTAACTTGCAGGCTATTTTCACGAACACCTTATTATTACGGATTGCCGTTTCCAATTCCTGCTGTGCTTGGTCCTCAGCATAAACACAATTAAGCCTGGACTTTGTCGTCGGTCCACCTGTCTTTCGACTCCATAAAAAAGTTACGTTTGTAAGCACAATTAACACCGTTACTAACCTGGGGACGGCTGCATACAAATAAAAAAAATGAAAACTTACACAAGCAAACTACAGCTACTCAATCAATTAGAAATGTTCAGTGCTGCAAGCACCGCAAGCCCCACCCCAACCGTGCTGGTACTCTGAGGAAGTCCGACCTTGTGAGCAGAGACTGTTTGGGGGGTCCCGTGGGCCGCCATTTGCCCATGCCTGCCCTAGTGAGTAATTCTCAAAATCCATGTTCTACCTCACAACGTAATTTTTTTTTTCATAAGGCACTTTGCACAGCCATTTTTGGCTTACAGAGTGTTGAACTGGAGCTTATGGAGTGGGTGACTAAGAATGTGCTGCTAGCTATACATTGAATTGTCACTCTATATGAATTCTTTATACCCTAATAGTAATTTGTTAAGACATATTTGGCATACAGTGTATTGAACTGAAGCCAATGGAGTGAGAGAATAAGGAAGTATTGTTAATTGACATGTTATATGTATTCTGTATACCCAAGTGTGTAATTCTCGAGTGCCAGTTCGCAATGGTCTAGTTTTTATTATATAAGGCAATTTGAATAGGCCAAATTCAGCAATCGAGTCTTTCACTGAATCCAATGGTTGGTGGCTAAGTAGGTGCTGCTGGCTATATCCTATATTCTCACCCATGATTTAAAAGCCATCTTCCATCTCACAATGTCTTCTTTTTTAAGGCAGTTTGCATAGGCCAAATTCAGGTAGCATTTTCAACTGGAGCCAATAGACTGGGTGACTAAGAAAGTGCTGCTAGCTATACCCTCTAATTTCCCCCATGAAGTGACACTATATGGATTCTTTATACCCTAGTGAGTAATTATTGTAAGCAGTGTTCCACCACACAACGTCTATTTTTTTTAAGTGCAATTTACAAAGGCCAAATTCAGGTATTAGAGTCTTGCACTGTAGCCAATGAAGTGGGTCATTTCAATAATGCTGCTAGCTCAGAGCCAATGTAGTAGTATTGAGTAGCTAAGAGCTAATGGAGTAGTTGGGAAAGAAAATGCTGCTGGCTATACCCTCTCTTTCCCCAATGAATTGACAATTAATATGGATTATTTATACCCTAGTGAGAAATTCTCGAATACCTTGTTCCAGTTGACAATGTCTTGTTTTTTTATTGTAAGGCATTTTCTATAGGCTGAATTCAGGTTTAGAATCTTGCACTGGATCCAATGGCGTTGGTGACTAAAAATGTGCTGCTAGCTATTTGCTTTATTTTCCTCCCTGAATTGACACTCTATTTGGTTTCTTTATAACCCCAGTGAGTAATTCTCAAAATGTATGTTCCACTTGACAATGTCTAGTTTTTTGTTATAAGGCACATTGCACATCCATATTAGGCTTACAGTGTATTGAACTGGAGCCAATGGATTTGGTGACTAAGAAATTGTTGCTAGCTATAACTTCTATTTTCCCCCATTAATTGACAGTTTATATGGATTCTTGATACACTAGTGAGTAATTCTCGAATGCTATGTTCCATATTGCAATGTCATTTTTTTTGGCACTCTATGTCAATCATAGTGGAAATAGTGTAATTGTGAAAAATATTTTTGGGTGTGGTGTGTGGCACTCCCTGTGGAGGAACCTGGTCCACTGTTTATGTGATAGGTATATATGGTCTTTGTTCTCATTGTGCCATTATGTAATGCACACATGAAGTTTATGGGCATATTTATTTTACAGTGGTTTGCCATTTTACTTGCCATTTATTATATCTCTTAGCTTTTGTTAGAAATCAGCCGTTTTGTATATTGGTTGAAATAGTGTATCGCGTACCCGGTTGTCAAGGGAGAGTGTAATTCAAGTATTTATTGCAGCATTACAAAGTCTTTTTCATGGGGTTATGGACCCGGTCTTCCTTTCACAACCTCTATATCATCTCACTCAATCTCAAAGAAACTTCCGGTTGTCCTCACCTTTATAGACATCCCAAACAGAATACACATTAGCCTACTGGCCATTTACTGTTGCACTTTAAATTAACGTGACTTCCTGGGTACAGAATGTGTGGCCACTGCATATATATTTTTATTACTAGTGTCTACAAAATGGGAGAAACCGATTTATATTTTTTGAAGTTACATGGATGTAGTGTCTAGTTTAGTTTAAGATGATGTGCTCTTTAAAACAAAGTCAACTTGTACTTTTTGTGCTATATCTGTTTGAAATGTGTGAAAGTGTGATTTGTATTGGGGTCTAAATGGTTAGAAGTCAAACCTGGGCCTGTTTTCTATTTCAGACTTGTCTGGCTTGAAATAGAGAAAGATCTCGCATACCTTGAAGAGGGTGCAATGACATCAGAAGTGGGGCTATATGCATATGATATTATTGAATTCCCAATGGTTAAGGAGCTGATGACCCGGCTGCACATTAACAAAGTCAGTAGGCTACAGATTGTTTCCAGGGGCTGTGCTAATGGTCTGTTACTATTGAAGTAATAGTTTGAAAAGGATAACTTGTTGTTCGGTCCTTTACTAAGGCCTATATACTCTTGAA
This sequence comes from Esox niger, assembly GCA_016801105.1. NCBI lineage: Eukaryota > Metazoa > Chordata > Actinopteri > Esociformes > Esocidae > Esox > Esox niger. Next base: position 16,025 of record JACXGJ010011580.1, on the reverse strand, counting down.
ATATTTTCTCACTTTTCTTAAATCAGCATATATCTACATGCATGGGAGCCCTTCCATTCCAGTGTCTATTAAATTCCAACACCGGCACACGTCTTTTTATTTATTGAGGTTCTGATTAGGTGATTACCTGAACCAAATCTAATTTAACAAGGAAAAGTATAAAAACCATTGGTGTGGTCATCACTATTCTCTTGAAATAGCATCATCAGCTGGTTGGCAAAAACTTTACTTCAGCATGACAAAAGAGTTGAAAACAAAAGCTTTGAGTTAGGAAGAGAAGGGTTCAATTCTGGCTTTACTGGCAGAGAGAGAAACAGCGTGCGTAAGATTGCTTCCATCCTAAACAGTTTGAAGACATCGGTTTGTAAGACCAAGGTCAAACAGACATTGAGGATAACAAAGCTATAGACTGGCAGTGGGCGAAAATGACTGTCCCCTGACCAAGATGACGTCAACTCATTCGAATGTCACTCAACAATCGTAGGATGACATCAAGTAACCTACAAAAAGAATGGCAAACCGCAGCTGGGTTGAAGTGCGCAGCAAGGATATTTCGAAACAGGCTCCTAGGGGCAGGGCTGAAGTCGTGCAAAGCTAGAAAAAAGCTCTTCATCAATGAGAAGCAAAGAAGAGCCGGGCTGAAATTTGGATCGTGGAGGAATGGATTAAGGTCATCTTTCCGATTAGTCACTTTTTCAGCTTTGCCCAACACTTGGTTGTCTAATGGTTAGACTGAGACCTAGAGAGGCCAACAAGCCACAGTGTCTCGCACCCACTGTGAAATTTGGTGGAGGATCTGTGATGATCTGGGTATGCTTCAGCAAGGCTGGAATTGGGCACATTTGTCTTTGTGAAGGATGCATGATTCAAGCCAAGTAAAAGGTTATCCTGGAAAAACACCTGTTTCCTTCTTCTCTGACAATGTTCCCCAACTCTGAGAATTGTTTTTCCAGCAGGACGATGCTCCATGCCACACAGCCAGGTCAATCAAAGTGTGGATGGAGGACCTCCAGATCAAGACCCTGTTATGGCCAGCCCGATCTCCAGACCTAAACCCCATTGAAAACCTCTGGAATTTGATGGATGGTCACAAGGCATGAAACAAAGCCAGGCTACTTGAATTTTGTGCATAAATTCATAAATTCACCCAACAGTAATGTCACAGACTGGTGGAGAGCATGCAAAGATGCATGAAAGCTGTGATAAAAAATCAGGGTTATTCCACCTAATTTTGATTTCTGAACTCTTCCTAGTTCAGAAATAAAAAAACTCCTATACAGTGGAGAGTGTACGACCGAAACCCCTATGCACAGCAAAACCTAAAGGAGGCAAGGGTGGACGCCTGTGGTTATGTGTTTGTGGGATCTCATTGTTAAAAGATATCAGTCAGGAGAAGGGTTCCAAAGCATTAGATATACCATGGAACCCAGTGAAGACAATCATCATCAAGTGGAGAAAATATGGCACAACAGAGACACCCAAGAACTGGACCTCCCTCCATAATTGATAAAAAGACTAAAAGAAAACTGGTGAGGGAGGCTTCAGAGAGGCCTACAGAAACATAAAAGTAGCAACAGAAATTTCTGGCAAGCACTGGCTTTGTGACACGAGTCTCCTGTATGTATTTTTCGTATAAATGGGCTATGGGGTAGGGTGGCAAGACGGAAGCCTTTTCTTATAAAGAAAAACATCCAAGCACAGCTCAAGTTTGAAATAACAAACATCAAGTCTCCCAAAAGCAAGTGGGAAAATATGTTATGGTCTGATGAAACCACGGTTCAACTTTTTGGCCATAATTCCTTAAGGTATGTTTGGCGCAAAAACAACACTGCGTATCACCCAAAGAACACCATACCCACAGTGGTTGCAGCATTATGCTTTTGGGCTGTTTTTCTTCCGAAGGAACCAGAGCCTTAGTCAGGGTGGAGGGAGTTATGAACAGTTCCAAATACCAGGCAATTTTGTCACAAAACCTTCAGGCGTCCCTCAGACAGATGAAGAGGACGTTCATCTTTCAGAACGACAGTGACCCAAAGCACACATCCTAATCCACAAAAGCATGGCTTCACCAGAAGAAGATAAACATTTTGGAATGGCCCAGCTAGAGCCCAGACCTGAATCCAATTGAACATCTGTGAGGTGACCTGTGCACCGGAGAAGTCCTCGCAATCTGACAGATGTTTTGTGCTTTTGCAAAGAAGGGTGGGAAAATGTTGCCAAGTCACGATGTGCCTTGCTAATAGATTTCTTCTCAAAAAGACTGAGTGCTGTAATAAAATCAAAAGGTGCTTTAAGGGTGTGCAGAGTTATGCAACCAGGTTATTTAGTTTTTAAATCCCTCAAAGATTTCTGTAAGTTTTTCAATTGAATTGTTTAAGCTATTGGTCACATTAAAGTTGGAAAAAGTTATTTGTCATATTTTTTACATCACAAAAACCTGGCATTTTAACAGGGGTTTGTAGACTTTATATAGCCACTGTATATGTGTGAAGAGTCCATGTATTTATCACATTTGCACTTTTGTACTGCCTGTTTTTGTCCTCGCACTATATGTTCATCAGACCAAAGCCAATTCCTTGTATGTGAAGTACTATTTGGTAATAAGTCTGATTCTTTGTACTATTCTGCTTGAAGTGATATACAAGATAATATTGTAATTATTATTAGAAACAGAATAACAAAATGTGATTACACAGATTGCACATTTTGTGTAATTAGAATGTGATACACATATTGAAATATTATTGGTGACTCTAAGTCAAAGGTGTTTATCGATATGGTGATAAAAGTGTAATGATGCACTGTAGAACCCCCTAAAAATATCAGGGAATTGTTTTGGTGGTCATAGGCCTTTAAAATAAACAAGTATCACGTTAGTGCTCCATCATTGTCTATAAAGCTGTTTGTGACAACTTGTCAGTCAGCTTCATGTCACAGACATACTTGGTAAGCTATTAGAGGTGTGGGCAGATCACTGTGTATGAGGTGTTCTTAAGGTCACAGAAATTGGTGTAAAGGCTTTATAGGCCTTTTAGCCCCTTGAATGCCTTAAATGCCATTTAGGTTTCATATGCTTTTTAACCCATTTACGTTGTATAGGCCTCATAGGCCTGATTAGTCATATGGCCTGTGAAAGCCTTTAAGACTTAGGTCTCATAGGGCTTCTAGGTCTTTTAAGCCTTGTAAGCCTTATAGTCGTTTTTGGCCTTCTAGGCCATTAGTGTACCATTGTGAACATAAAATGCATGATGTATAAATATGCTATGAAATTCTAACTTTTTTAAATAATTGTATATATACATTGCCAAAAGGTGCTTCGGTTGAAGTTTTGGTAAAATTCAACCAATGGCCTAGGACTAATTCATTTTGGTCTTATATATTCCAAGTTCACGGAAATGCAGAAGATGGAACTCATAGATGCGAGAGGCAATTTTGTTGGGACCAACCAACTGTACCATTTGAGATGTTTGGTGACTTCAGCTCTATGGAGCTTGGAGATATTGATATTTGAAAATCAAATGTTTTCAAGTTTTACCATACACTGTGGCGCCCCCTAATGACCAATTGGCACCTCACCCCGCACACATTGTAAGTTCATCATACCAATGATGCCTACCAAATATGGTGAGTATTGGATACACGTTTGTGGAGATGTGCTTTCACTTGATACTGTAGGAGGCAAGAACTTACTGACATATGACATCTGCTGTGTTTGAAATATCAAATTTTCTTTTACTAATTATTGATGGGGAGCATCCACAGATGCTATATGTGCTTTTTTGTGGAATTAGGCCAAACGGCCTAAAACTGGTTTGTTTTAGTTTTGTTTTAATCTATTCAAAATACTGGGAAATGAAGACGATGCATCTGATAGGTTTAGCAAGGCATTTCTTTCATTCAACACAAAGCACAATGAGATGTGTCTGGTGACTTCAACTCTAAGGAGAACGGAGAAATCGCTATTTGAAAATCTGACAATACACTGTTGCACACCCAAGTGGCCAATCTCATCCTTATTTTTTCTGGTTGTTGGGAACCTATAGGTGCTGATACTGATAATGATTGATGGCGATCAATCGTTTTTGATTGAAATTCATTGGCCTGTGGCAGTCGCATGGTTTGCACAACCAACTTCCTATTTATTGTAGTACAACAACCTGATGCACTCATGCAGATCAAACAGACCTAGTTTGCTTGAAATATCTGTTGTCAGGCATATACCAGAAAGTCATTTCAAAGTGACTTTCTGGTATAGCGCCCCCACATGGTCGATAAGTGCCAAACAATGCATGCCTCCTCTACTCCTTTCAACCATAGATACCAAGTTTGGTGACTAAGAATAACAGTTGCTGAGATACTTCCTATTTGATGGTTCGATTGTCTGTAACAGACAAATGGTTTCGCCGATCAAATATCCATCTGATTACTTTTGTTAGGATTGGTCTGAAGATCATCTGTGCCATTTTTCAGGAAGATTGTATTACATTTGTTGCCTGTGAAAAATGTATCTATTCAGTTACAGAAAATTCCTACCGACGAACCCCTAATAACAAGGTTGTCACACCTTGCCAAGTGCCACAATAAAGTTCCAAATGTCACAGCATGAAATAACAAACAATAAACTTCCTTAGCAAGCCGTGGTTAATTGTTATGTACTAACATTAAAATAATTACTGTATCAGTGCACTTAGACCTAAATAGTTTTAGATTCCTGTTGTTTATGTAATACCAATTCTGGCATCATGTAGGGCTTACGATTCAACATATTTTCTGCATTTCCCTGTTATACTTTGTCGGCCCATGGTAATTTGCCTAATTAGTATGTTGGTGACAACACAAATTAACTGAAAATATTTCAGTGAACAGATCTTATTTCATTTTATGGTGAAGACATTAGGCAATCGAAAAGAAAACTATGAATCTTTCCCCTGGCAGGTATCAGACCAGAAACCAAAATTACAATATGTAAAAACCTGCATAACCAATTCCCATGCCTCACTATGGTGATTGATGACAATAGACAAGTTGGAGACAATATTATTTCTGCCTAGGATTCAACATAGCTGTTTCCAATACTATGTGTTATGCTAATGTTATTGCACTTTCCCACTGAGTTGGTTTAATTTTAGGTTAATGTCAGCAAACAAATTCATCAAAGTGGAGGGGGTGGTGGAGATACATTTTCAGAAAGTCCAATCCGAGGGCTTGTCTTTTTTTCATTTCAGCCAAATAAAGAATAATAACAAGACCAAACATGTTTATAAAAATTTCTTCCTAACAATGTCTTTGGACAAATTCACAAAAAACAACTCCAGCTTCCTATATTTTAAAATTACATCATCTTTACAAGCTGTAAAAATACAGAGCGTCAACCCTTATGTTACTATCCATGCAATGTAGATTGTGTGACATACTGTATGTAATATTTATATAAAACAAAATTTCAAGCGGTGTTACAAATGGGCCAAAAGTATGATAAAGTAATGGCATTATGAGGATGAATGAAGTGAAAGAACCATGTGTTGCAGGAAGGAGACTGGGGCAGCATAGGGGCACAATATTAACCTGCTCCTTAGAATGGATTATGGGGTGGTGTGTGAGAAATACATGACATGATTCTGCCAAGTCTTGTGGACGCAGCTGGGAAATCACAACAGTTAGTGGGATTCTCAGTAATATTTTAAAACAACAAATCAAAATGTTTTGAAGGGATGGGATCAGTGCTACATCAGAAGTATTGAAAAAGATTCACTTCTCATTACTTACTATTGTACTAACTACACTAGCACTGCTGGGTCAAAAACTCCTCTTCAAAAAGAATGAGGTGTCTTTAGTTGATTTAATATGTATCGAAATGCGTCCTGTGAGTGGTTCCTCGGATTCTGCTTTGAGGCTACTATGATGAGGGGATCCACAAAGGGGTTCAAGCACATCCAGGGAGACAGAAATGGAAATGTTTATGGAAAAAGATGTGAGTAAACAGGGATACAAACACCCTGTTGAGGAGTCAAATATTTAACCAAGCTAACATACTGTTGACTAGGAGTGAAAAGTTGAAGAGTATATAATTACAGTTTGGTAAATGTAAAATGGACTAAGGTAGTGCATCTTAATCTAATCAATGAGATACCCCTTTATTTTAAAATGAAATTACACCTACCTGGTATCCCAGGTCGAAATGCAGCCCTGATTAGAGGCGATGAATGAAGCAATGGACATGAATATGAGGGTAGAAGACGATGCATGGGTGTATCTGAATGTTCTGTAATGTTAAATTCTATCTTGAGCAATTGCTTAGTTGAATAAGGTGTAGGATGACAGTTGGGGCCATGGAGGAACAGACTGGAAAACGACAAGGTCAAAGGAATAGGATGATGGGTTAGGGTTGTTGTCTTACTTAGGGCAGTTATAGAGGTGTGTAATGTCACTACTGACCCCTACTTAATCTTTGACAGGATTCTGTTTATGAACTGTCTGCTGTCCTGACACGGTGGGAGAGGGGTTGACAAGCTGCAGGCCATTCAATCTGGCCTGCAGGTTAACTTAAATAAAATGTGTGTTTTAAAGAAAACAATCACTTCAGGATTAAGCATTTAAAGCTAGATGGAAACTAGTAAATATAATGAACAAAAATTCTAGACCACAACTTTTGATGAAGAAACATGTGAAATAAATATGTATATCAATCTACATGATTTTTCAAATTCTGGCCCTGAAGTCAACATTTTTATTGTAGGATAAACATATTGAGCAGAATTGTGGAGAGAAAAAAAGTTATATTTTTCCAATTTTCAGCTGTGGTAAAAAAAATTGATACCCTAATAAAATAAGAGACATTCTAGTTGTTTTGAAGCAAAATGTCTGTGTATCTTCCTGTCCCTGATAAAAACATGTGGAACTGCAGAGCAGTGAGGAGGAATTTCTCTTTAGGCTACCCTACAGACTGGCAACATCCACTTGAATTTGATGGAACCTGCTGTTGGTTGCCAGTGGAGAGTGAGAAGATTCAGGTAGGAGGGCACAGTGGAGTTGTTTGCAATCTGGCCTTTCCAGGTAGAATGACTGTTTTTTGTCACAGTAGTAAACTAACATTCAGACTGCTACAACTGTGGCGTGGAGTGTCTTTTTGTTTAGAAGACTGAGCCACATTTAGGATAGCTATGTATAAGTGGGGTAGTCTAAGCAACATTAAAACCTCCCTAATCGCTCCCTATACCTCCCCTTAAATTAAATTGAATGTACAGAACTCGCCACAAGTATAGGGATTGTAAAGTTATCAATTCTATTTTTGAAAATATGAAAATAGTTCTTTATATGCTTTCAATTATTTTTCTCAATGTTTACTTAAAAAGAAATCCTCCAGAATGAACATAGAGTAATTTTTTTCAAATAATCCATTATTCAGCTCTATCCCCGTCTGTTATTAGCATTATTAGCAATGTACAAATTCATGAATGAAAATATTTCGTACCAATATCGTAAAGCTCCATTGCAAGCAGAAACTACTCCATTCAACAATTCAAACTACATTCTGTAATCTATCGCAGTAGCATTGACTTTTTAAACTGCACTCTATCGCAGTAGCATTGACTTTAGCATTGCACCCTAATGAAACAGCTCGTGGAATAAGCTGAATTCAAACTTGCACTAGCGAACTATTTCCTATAGCCACCATACTCAGCTTCTGTTCTTCAGCAGTGATGTCATCGAGGTGAGCGTGAACTTTAACCTCAAGCTATGCGAAGATAGCTTTCTTTGCCTAGCTTTTCAAAATAGCCTCTAGTTTACACTTAAGTGTATTATTGCTATACAGTTCCGGAAAGAATTAAGAGACCACGTCACTTTTTCGTTCCTTTCCAAATTAGTCGAAAAGGAAGATTTTGAGAGAGGAACAGAAGGGTTAAAATTAAGAGACCACTGCGAATAGAATGCTTCTGTTCCTCACTCGAAACTTTACTTTTCATCTTTTTTGGAACGGAAAGAAAAAGGTGCCGACCTGTGTATACGTAGGTATACTTTTGCTTCAAGTATTTCTTACTTCTTACTACGTAGATGTCGTGTGCCATGTCACAGGAATTTCATTGTGCAGGACAATGCTGTGTTATTCGGTGCATTTGATAAATAAACTTGGACCCTCTGAATTTCCTTTGTTTGTAATTACTGATTTCGACTTGCCTGCTAGTGGACCTTGAGTTAATTTAATCCTACCCGTTCTGCAATTGGGGCAATACCGCTGCCTGTCCCAAGTGGTATTGTGAGACTATCAAAATGGAGCAAATTCGCTAACAATACATACACATTTTCAATACAAATGATCTTGCACCATGTTCACTTAGAACAGGACTAAAAGCGAATGCAATTCCATCTAGTTACCCCGTTCAACCTGTGGAAACGACAGATTGTAAGTAATACCTTCAATTGCTGTGTTATAATTAGCAAAGTACAGATTTCCTCTGGATATTCTTAGCAAGGGTTGGGGATTGACATGTTCACCATCGACTCCTTTAACTGTTCTCCAAGACTGAATTTAGTCAATTCATGATCTGTGTATTATTGTTAAAGTAAGGCTATATCCCCCACAAACATTTCTTACTGCTTGTATCAGAGCCAGAAATAATGTTTTCTTTCAAGCAAATAAAGCTTGACTGTCCAGGGTGAATATCAAAGACACTATAGATAACTTTCTTTCAAACTAGTGAATACTAACTTTAATTTACTCTGTTTACACCGTCTTCCCAAGCAAACGTGTGGATTGAAACTGACTGGTATACACAGGAAGTACCTGTTAATTTGAAATGGGATGGAATTCATGTTCATTTCCATTGGTGTCCCCTGGTGACCTCCTTGGTTGTGTTGCCAGTGTGTTTTGGCTCATTGTCCTGTTATATTGTGAAGTCTCATCAAAGGTCTGGTGTTTTCTTGTACATTAGTAACCAATGTACTTCTGTGCACTTCAGAATTCATTCTGCTGTTGCCATCATTTGTTACATCATCAATAAAGATCAGTAATCCTGTTCCAGAGGCAGCCATACATGCCCTTACCATGAAACTACCTCCACCATGCTTCACAGAAGAGGTGGGATGCTATATGGATCATCTGCAGTTCCATATTTTCTCCAGAATTTTGCCTTGCCATCACTTTTATAAAGGTTCACCTTTCTATACCTGTCTATAAACCTTTGTTCCAAAACTGTTCTGTCTTATTTCTCTACTTTTTAGCTAATTCTAATCCTGGTGTTGGTCAGAGGTTATCACGCCGTTTAGAATTTGTAATTCTGCGGACAAGTACTGCGAACAGCCGATAATGACACTTTCACCCGAGCATTCGAATGTTGGTGATTTCACTGGCATTTGTTGTTGTTGTTTTGGCCCACCTGGTCTTTGACGATTGCTGAAGGCACTAGGAGTTTCTTTCTTTTTGAAAACTGTTGATTTGGCTATACCCAACCATTGTGATATGATTCTATTTTAGTTAGTTTTTTCTTTTAGCATGTAAGTCACTTGCTTTTCTTTCATAGACAGCTCACTAGTCTTCATGTTGGATTATGCCTTCTGACATCAATGCAGACTCCAATAGCAAAGGATGCAACTTCGACTACATATTCACAGCTCTTTTATATGTGAACAATCAATGCAACAGAAACATCCAATTTTTATCCTCACATAAATGGCGGGATGGAGGTCTGACAGTGCTTATATTCTTTGGTAAAACGTGTTGAAATGGGCAGAAGTAAAAGGTGACATTATGCACTTTCCCTCATATTCTTCTTCTAATCATATTTTCTTATGACTTAAGTGATCAAGCCTCAACATTATATTCCACCACTAAAAATAAAAAATATAAATAAAGTAATACAAACCGCTATCAGAACTGGGTCAGTGTCCTCTGGATGCAGTGTGTTGCAGGCTGTTCTCCATATTTCTCCACTGTGAATGTGTTGTATTTAGCTTTAGGGCATGTATTGTATGGAGCCTTCAATTAGGGAGAAAGGGTATTTCCATTTAATTAACTTGTACTAAACAGCAAATGAAACTTTTACAATAATGGTAAGATTTATCCTTTTTTTTATTTTAGTAATTGTACGTTTTCAAGATGTGGAAGTGTTTTCTCTATGTCCGAGAGACTTAAGAATTCAATGAAATTCAAATATCTAGACACCTTTGAGATGGATGGATATTCTCAGCAAAGGAGAAGTGCTCACTAACACAGATTTAGACAAATTAGTGAAAAATATTTGAGAGAAATAGGTATTTTGTGTACTTAGAGAAAATCTTAGATCTTTGTGTTCAGCTCATGATGAAAGGGGGCAAAAACAAAAGTGTTGCGTTTATAATTTTGTTCAGTGTATGTTTCCATTTTAATGGTTTAATGCTAATTGCCTCCCTGCAATTTTCCTCATTGAAGGTCTTGTCTGCCTTCAGAGCTATCCTCAGAAGCTGGTATGCATTATAGAAAAAAAACTAAAACTGAGTATAACTAAGGTGGTTATTCATTTGAAGTTCAATCGGTTTAGTACTGACTGTCAGTAAAAAAAAAAAAAATTCAAAGTTGTTGTCTCTCGCTGTACGAAAACATCGCATTTCAGTTATTGCAATGTCCAAATACCCAATACTGGCAGGTTCGAAAGTGGAACTCCATATTATTAACATGCAGTACAATACGTGTGACAGAAAGTGATGAGAACTTTTTTGATGTTTAGTCGCTAGGACATGTTTATATTCCTTTCTCTTTAGGAAATTAATATTCTTGTTTAGAAAAAGGTTTTTTTATTGTCAGCCATCAGGTTCATAGGCATACATCTGGTATATGAAATCCTGCTACTGCGATTGAGTTATTGCTGTGAAATCTTGTGAGATTGCAGTAGAACCTAGCCTATGCAATAATGAAAGCCAGTTTAAAACAGATTGGTCGAGTACAAACGGAAATCCTATGACCTTTGCAAAGCAACTAAAGAGGTCAATGCAAGGACAATATTTGAGCCACAACTCAATTGGTAAGACATGAAGAATGTGTTCATCAGAAAATAATAGAATATAAAGGGGAAAAACATATGCGTCATGAACCTGACACCTCACATCCAGACTAGTGAACCTCTTTGCATGTTTAGTGAAATACAAAAGGTGCCTCCAGGGGTAGGAGGTTAACCTTGTGGTTAGAGCATCTGAGCAGTAATTGAAATGTTTCTGGATCAAATCTCAAGCAGTCATGTCCTTGAGAAAGGAGGTTAACCCTAACTGCTCCCAGGTCATTGCTGAATATGGTGGTATGTTGTCAGTCATCATATCTGGCAAAATTGGGGTAAATGATTACAGTAATAATTACACAAATGATACTAATTTAGATATAAATATCTGCGCTCCCATTCCCTGTATACAAGGTGTGTAGGATTATGTAATTTCCGTAGTCGTGGATAATTGTTGCGTTTAAGGTCATATTCAAACTCTCTGTTTCCCATTCGGTTGTCCTCCACCTTTTTTGCAGCATCCAAACATGCTTAGTTAAATGTCTACGACACAGTTGCCTTCAAAACGTGCTTTGATAGATGGGTCAAGGACCAAATCACCTCCATCATAACTGCCACACTGGACACATTGCATTTTATATACAGATGTAACGGCATGGATGACACCACAACACTGTACACCCCTCCATCCTAATTTGGAAACAGGAATACCTTTTTGAGAATGCTGTTTATTGAATACAGCTTGGGCTTGAAAAACAGTGCTATTAAGACCATCAGGAATAGAAGAGACCTAAAGCTGGAGCCAGTTCTGCACAAATGGATCCTTCACTACGTGTTTGTCTGACCCCTGGTGGTGGGTTTAGGCGACAACACCTCTACCAAGCTCACCTTCAACATGGATGTCTCTTGTGCTCCCTCATGAGACTTCAATTCATTCATCACGTGTACTGATGACACCACACTGGCAGGCCTGATTATAAGTAGCAGTGATACAGCTTACATGAAGGAAGGTTATAGCCTTTGTGCAGTGGTGTCTGGTAAGCAACCTCTTCCTTTATGTACAAACAAAATGGAGGATCTTAGTGTGGACTTCAGGAGACAGAAGAAAGAGCGCACCCCCCTTATGTAAAACAATTTTGTTGTAGAGGATCAAATGGTTTAAGTTCCTTTTCTTCCATAACACAATATTCCTGAAATGGTCCAACCACACACCCACTGTGAATAATGCAGAACAGCATGTCCCTAATCATTAATGTGAACTATAAACTAAGTCCATGCTTATGTCTATGTTTATATCTAAATTCACCTACGTTTTGCAGTCAATGTCTTTGCTGTAATGGTAACATTTGGTCAGGCCAGCACACTATCAGGGCACTGTGCCTGGCCTCCAGGACATTTACTCATCAATGTGCTACAAAAAGTCATCAAACATCGCCATTAAGCTCTGCCAGCTGAGCTATGGGTTGTACACATTGTTACCATCTAGTAGACAGAGGCAGTTCAGGAGCTTCATAACAAGGACAGAGATGTCTACCCCCTGGCCTTCAGACTGTATATCTGCTCTGCGCTCTAATAATATTAGAGCCCTTTTGCAAACTCACACTCTAAATACACACTGAAGTTCATTCACGCACACTCAAAGGACACACTCAATCACACACATTCTCCAGGGACACACAGTGTCTCTTCACACACACACACATTCCATGTGAACACTGGTCACTTTCCATTTATTTATATCATGTTCACCTTGTGAACATGATATAAATAAACAATTTACTACACAATTTTGGTAACACTTTTGGCTGATGCTTTTACAGACCTCAAGTAACTTCAGGTTTTAGATGAAAAAAAACTCCTACTTGGCCCCAAAAAAGTGAAAGGTAAGCCCTGCTGGTTTACTTAGCTTAATTGTTGTATTCATGGAGAGGTGAACCCTACTACCACAACTTAAAGCCATACCAACCATGAATTTAGGCTAAAATTGTTAAAATCTGGCTGAAGAGTGAACAATTCAACCATCTTATTTTTTGTTTGTTATTGTGGTGCTTTGGACCATACACCTCAGGGTATACAATGGAAATAAGTATGTGTATTGTGCTTTTACTGTCATGTTGTTTCTACATAAGCTATACAGATGGGTGAACCATTAAAGAAAAACCTTTAATGTGTGATTGACCTTTAATACTTTTTCTGTATATTTTGTTTCTTTTCCTGCTCTTTATCAGATTTAAATAACCTGAACCAGTTCCCGAGTACAGAAGTGTTAGTTCTCGCTCTGACAATTTCTTAGTCTGTAGAGACTACAGATGGCACGGTTAGTCGAATATTCAAACAACCAAAATGAAGGTAGTGTTCGAATACTTCTATGTGTGTATGTTTTTACATGCATGTAATTTTTTGGTTGAAATAAATAGACTTGAATATGATGTTTCTAATTGCAATTAAAATTCCAATCTCTGTTTTGTTTATACAAACGATATACCATGACATTTCCAAAAATTATACAACATTTCTCAGTCGCTTTTATGACACGTGCGCTTTCACATGTTTGTTGTTTAGGCTACTAGGTATTCTAGACTCTTCCATCCAAAAGGATATGCCATTTTTGTCTCCAAAACAATTTACATGCATCCCATTTATTATAAATAAGAATGGAAATATCTCGTGAACTTAAGCATTCAGCCCCTTTGCCGTGACACTCCAAAATTTTGCTCTTGCATCCTGTATCCTATGATGATCTTTGTAAAACTTGATTGTAGCCCATCTGTGGGAAATTCAATGGACAGGACATGATTTAGAAAGACATACACCTTTCTATATAAAGTTCCACTCTTCGCAGTGCATGTCAAAGCAAAAAAGAAATCCACAAAATCCAAGGAACTCTCCGTAGGCCTCTGAGATTGAATTGTGTCAAGACATAGATCTGGGGAAGGTTATAAAAATTGCATTTAAAGTTTTCAGGAGCACAGTGGTCTCCATTATTGTATATTGAAAGAAGTCTGGAACCAACAAGACAATTCCTATAGCTGGCCGTCTGGCCAAACTAAGTTACTTGGCAAAAAGAGTCTTGGTCAGGAAGAAGACCAAAAACCCAGTGGCCACTGTAACAGAGTTTCAGAGATGCTCTGCAGAGATATCTACCAAAAGGGCTAACGTCTCTTCAGTACACAATCAATCAGGCCTTAACAGTATTGTGGCTATATGAAAACATATGATATGCTGCCTGTAGGGCTCTGAAAGCAAGAGGAAAATGCAATTGCATGCCTAAATCCCACTACATATAGTTCTATCAAGATATTGTTCATCACCTGGCTAATACTGTGCTGAAGCATGGTGGTGGGAGCATCAGACTATGCGGGTGCTCTAATGGCAGGGACTAGGGAAATACAGATGTATCTGCTCCCAAGAAATGGACACTATGTTGGCTCATTTCTGGAGAGAAGCCGACCTGCTAGGAAGGTGCCAAGGACATCCTGAGGTGAGGTGAGCCAGTGCAGGGTTCATCTACCCCCAGGCTACCTCAGTGTTGTCAGAAGTAACCAGTAACTCCATGGAAACATGGCCTGACCTGGATAAAAGGTCAATAGTACATTTCACAATGCCTGGCACATGGATGACCCTTAGGCAAGCCAAATAGGAGAGAGTTCACGACCTGCGCTCCTTAGCAACCGGCTGTAAAGGCAGAATTCAGTACACCACCCCTGTATGAGAGTACTGAGGAGGCCCAGAGGAACCCCAAAAACCGACCATTAACCCAGAAAAGCACCAAAACCATGCAGCCTCCTGATGATTGCCGATGTGGAAGTGTTTGAGGATGCTCAAGGCTTCTCACACCCCCTGAGGAATGAGACAGCCTTGGACAGAAAATTTGAGAGAGCGGCCTAGAAAAGTAGTCTGCTTTCTGGGATCAAGATTTCTTTAGTCCAAAAAAAACATCACCCTCTCTGCAACAATTAACCCATGCCCATTGGACATAGCAAACATAAGCTAAACATCTCATCAGGAGAATACCCAGAGTCACGCCTTTTGAAAAGAAATTGTCGAGATAGGTGCAATCAAGTGATCACCTTGTTCAGTAGGAGGGATACAAAGTTTATAAGTAAGCAACTGCTCCACCAGACGATAACCGCCAACAACCAAAGACCTAGTACAGAACTGATATGTCGATGAGCTGCCTCCTCAGAGTTGAAGGAAGAGCTGAGCCTGCCAAACCTGGCAGCATTTCAGCGTAGCTGACGACATAATACCTCATGCCACAAGCAAATAGAGAGTGGACTCAGTGGAATGCAGAGCAAACTGGGACCCGGAAACCTACTCTTCTGAGCCCGTAGCCATACGATGGGAAGCCCAGGCAGCTGCCAAGACAACCCAGGAATCATTCAGGAGCCACGAGTAGCAACACAGCAAGTGCTCTAGACCCGCCAGTTAGTCATACCGCCCAGGGCCAGCATGATGCAGGGTCACACAGTCCGGCCCCAGTATGACCAGCCATTTAGCAGACTCTCTCATCCAGAGTGACTTACTGTAGTGACTGTATACATTGCCATACTATGATAGAAACATATAGCCTAAACAACATAGGCCAACAGGTGCTGCAAATGTAGTGCACATTACCTCCACATATGTAATTGTGACACCAAGAAATAGATGTAGACAAACAAGCATCTATGCTGAAATTGTATTCTGCATAGAAGAGAGGTAATTGGCATTTACAAACATTTTGAGAAATTAGCAGGTTGAATCAACGGGTGGCATGACTTTCTTTGTATATGTTCGTGATGATTGGCTGATGCGAGGCATCATTCATGGAAAGGAGCATTACACATCAGTGATGATCGGATTGAGGTCAATATAGACGATCACAGTTCGCCAACGCTCGCCATCCAATTTTGAACAAAAAGATCAACAAGGAATGTTGAGAGAAACTGACAAAATATTACACGGTATATGCAAGAAGACTTTAAAATGTGATTGCTGATGGCATTTGTTTTTTTATCAATTAGAGACTTATTATATATCACAACATTGTTCTGATTGTTTTCTGAAGGCAGCATGCTT